>OVAF01000902.1:0-28989 GCA_900406245.1 Odontarrhena argentea
CTTTATTGCTCAAACTATCTATTCCGTGGTATAGAGAGGGGTCCAATTCTCTACACTTGGTGGTCACCGTGTTTTGCTCCAAGATTTCCAACAGCTTCTCTCAAACCCCAAGAAACAAAATCCAAAATCAGAGGAGTTAGACCCAACGGTCGAGTTCTTAAACAAAGTGGAAGCTTTGGGGCCGGGTTTATACGGAGAGTTTCTTGGTGCGTTTGGGCTTCCCGGTGATATAGAGGTTCTGATTGAACACGTAAACGTGATTTTACGTGATCACGAGGCTCTTAAAGAAGAGTTCAAGAAGTTCCTAATCGATTCGCGTTTATACAAACCAAAACGTGTTTTGGAGGTGGAAGCTAGGCCTAGTCCAGAAGACGAGCTTGGTAAGCAAAAGAGTAGTGTAGAGTGCATTCAGGTGTCGCCATCGTATTGGGTTAGACCTGGAGTTGATGAGGGATCTTCCTCTGATGAGATTTTAAACTCGAAATACATTTCCGTGGGTCAGTTTGATCCCTAGAGAGCATACAAGGAGAAGAGTCAATGAGGTCTATATACATGCGTCTATTTAACAGGTAAGGTGTTCAACACTTCCAAACAATGGTATTTACTATTTCGTTTAATTAGGTGGAGTTTTTTTCAATCATTGATTTAAGTTCAGGTTTTTTATGGTCCAACCGAAATAATTGGAGATTTATTTAAGTTCAGATTTTTTATGATCCAATGAAAATAATTGGAGATTTATTTAAGTTCACTTAACAGACTGTTAATGGCGGGTCTAATTTGGCCTTGTGAACAATAAGTTCATGATTAAAACGGAAAGTTAAAATTAGTTAGTTCACACTTTTTGATATCAACCACGATTGAGTTTGGGATTAGAATGGCCAAACGCGAATTGTTGGGGAATTTTTAGAAGGTTTTCTTGCATAATATAAGATAATTCTCATGAGGAAGTATAAGTCAAACTGGGTTACATTATAACTTTAGGCATGGTTTACCTTCGTAAGAGCGCTGAGTAGTGATCATCTAATCACATATTAGAGATCATATATGATTACGAACGCAGATGACAAGCAATACAACCCATCCAATCCTAGACAAAAATCTAAAGTTAAATTAGAAAATCAAAGAACTAAGAAATGGTCCTTGATCTCGATCCAAACTCTAAAGTAACTTCTTCCTCACCCTTCTTTATGCCTCCATCTCCCATTCGCTCTGCATCATCTGTCATTGCAGCGAGCGATCCCATCTCCCTCTCTAGTTGACAGTTGATGAAGTAGTCATATAAGAGAAAAAAAAACTTAATGCGCATGCATTTTCTTTGGCCTAGAAACTTACCCATCCAAAGAGAAGGAGAAACGAGGAATCAAAGAGTGGTATTCTTCAAAATAGCTTAAAATGCTGATGTGCACATAATAGAATATTTTTAATGGTTGAAGTAACACATATTGTATTTGATTATTGAGGAATCATGGGAAATATGTCAATTTATTTTGTCTAAAATGTGTTCAGTTGCAGCCCAAGAAAATATCTGGATATGATGGAAATTATTAAAGCTTCAAAATATCCACAATAATGAAAAAGAGATAAAAAAAAAAAAAGTATTACAAACGGGTCAATAATCATACACATCGCATTCACTATAAATAGTTTTATCTTCAACATTGATTGTAATTGCATATACGTTGTTTTGCATCAACCAAACAATTTCGTTTACAACTTATCTGTGTTACAATTTGTGTTAGTGCCAATACTATACTGGATTTGAACACCACGTAATACATATTATATATATAAATTGAAACTCTGATCATTAGATAAAATGATTTTCCATAAGATATTTATCTCTTGTGATGAGTCATGTCGATAAACAACAAAAGAAGATACCAGAAAATGACGAGATGTGGAACCTTTAGATCTTTTTCACAATAAAGAATGCTATAGAATAGAATATAAATATCGTTAACCCAAAGAAGCAAAGAAGAAGAAGAGCCTTGAACGTCCGGTGAAGCAACCATTCTTAATCCTTGGTCGCATTTCTATTCACAAACAAACTTTCTCCGATTCCAAATTCCATTTCTTCGCCGGAGCAAAGCCAAGGAAGCATCTTTCCCGGTACAAAAAATCGAATTTTGAGATGGAGAGAAGTGAGGAAACCGAAGAAATCATTGAACCGTCTTCAGGAGCCGTAAGATCAGCAACGCTTAGAAACAGATCAGACCCTTTTCTTGTTGTTTGTAGATGCTTCAGCTTCGTTACTTCTCTCATCGCCATTCTCTGTGTCGTCGTTAATGTTCTTGCAGCCATTCGCGCCTTTAGAGACAGTCACGATGTAATGATCTCTCTCTGTACCTCCTTCTCTCTTGATCTTGATTTTGGTCTAAAGCTTCTTCTTTTATCATTGTATGAGCAGATATTCGATGGAATATTCCGGTGTTATGCTGTGTTGATTGCTTGTTTTGTTGTGCTTGCTGAGACTGAATGGGGTTTCATCATCAAATTCTCTAAGGTTCTCTGATCTCTTTCCTCTTTTGTTACTATGTCTATGCTTCTTTCATCAGGGTCTTTCTTGATTTAACAAATGTTTCACAGGTTCTTGAATACTGGGCTGGAAGAGGAATGCTACAGATTTTGTGAGTTTAAAGCTTTTGTTTTTGGGGTGTTGTTGATAGTGTGTCATGACCTCTTATTGATCTAAAAGAGTGAAACTTGCAATACCAAAACTTATGATGAGGTCTTGTGTTCATGTATGTATATTGCTTTTGGTTATTTCAGTGTTGCTGTGATGACAAGAGCTTTTCCGGACTATATGGAGAAAACGAAGGGTCTTCTGCTTCTACAGGATATTGCAAGCTACATGCTCCTTGCTTGTGGTGTTATCTATTTCATATTAGTAAGATTACCTGTATTCTTCATCTGTTCTTGCCTTACTGTGGAATTTTTTCATATTAGTTTGCGGTAGATATCGTGGTTGTATCGTGCGTATGAGAATGCGTTTCAAGCGAAAATGATTCTCGGAATAGTGCATCTTATGTTTCTTTTTGATAGTACGTGAATAGTCTTGCATCTTATTGTGCTGGATCCAGACCTTTAGGATCATTAGTGGTTGCTGTCATGGTTAGCAAATCTCTACGTTGTTTTCAATTAAGAAGAGAATTTTTTTGGACAAGTACTTGAGTTAACTGTGGTGCCTGAACCAATTTCTTTCCAATTATATTTTCACTGTCAATAATCTTTGATCTTTGTCTTAACTTCAGGGAGTTCTGTGCATAGGCTTTCTGAAGCGTGCTAGACAAAAGAAGAAAGTTACAAGAGAACAAGCTGTCAAGGACCTCGAGGCAAGTGTTGATAGTCTTAACAAATTTCATTGGAACTATCATAATTCTTCAAAGATTTGGAACGAGTTTCCATAGTCTATTTGCATCATCATATGCCTTAAATGGCTTCTAAATTATGACCCTTGTTTGTTGCAGGAGATAGACCGACGCAGGGAAGAGTTGGAACAAATGCTCGTGGAGCATCGGAGTAGAGACGATGTGTGAATGTGTGATCATAACTAGAGCTTCATTGAATGTAAGAGATCTAGTTACTTTTGTATTAAAGCGTTGTGTGAGTGAGCTCTCTGTTTCCATCCTCCCACTTGGATAGTCACAGCTAGCAGATTTTTTTGTTTGTTTGTTTGGTTCGAAAAATAAAGCTCTGATGCCTGCTGAATATAAAATCTCAACATATTGATGTAAAATTAGTTTGCAGTATATATGGATGAGTTAAAATAACATTCTAGGATAGAGCTCAAACCGATATATAATCAAATTTCAATTTCACTCAGATGAGAAGGATAATTTAGCCTTCTATTTATTCAAGGTTACAGCCGCATGAAATTGCAATTTTCGTTTACATTTACCTATCAAGTTTTGCGCCTCTTGGCCATCACCTTAGGACTTGAAATTAAGAAGTTTCCTACGTCTTTCAGAACATCGCTTGCCTCATCATCAGACAACACATGAATATTGTTATAGCAAAATGCAGAAGTTGAACCTCTAGTGTTGTGGACTCTTTTTTCGGTTGGTGCTGAACCGGAGTTGGATTCCTTTTCAAGTAATGGCACCACTCTTCTTAGGTTAGCACCCATTCCCATTGGCTTCCTACAGGTGTCTCTGGTTTTGCGAGCCTCTTTGGAGTCTTCAATAACTAGAAGTAATTCATCATCATCTTCTTCTTTCATCTCAACTTCATCTGAATCTTGGGAATCAGAGACGTATTCTACTGAAAGAGTTTCTTCATCATCACTATCCTCAATACAAAGCACGCAATCCTCTTTTCGTAATGTTTTTCTCTCTTGACCAATCGATTCATCTTGTATGTCCATTGGCAAATGGTTCTCTTTCTCACCACTATCTTGAACTTCTTCCTGGTTTGAGAGGAAGCATAGAATCGATATCAACATAAGATGTTATCAAGTAGAATCTAAATTGAAGACATCGAAAAGGAAATTTACCTCTATCGGTGACAAAAAGACCTTTCCGCGCTTAGGAGACTTATGGTCATAAGCTCCCGAGTAAAAGGCTTCTTTGGTAAGAATCAGATCAGACGAGGAACTGTCAGATTGTTTGCTCCAGTTACAGATCTCAATCACATTCTTGGTTTCCTTATCTTGATCATTCTTGTTGGAAACTCCAAAATCAGGTGGTTTGCTTTTGGAAATAACTGGAAGAATACTTGGATCATGGCCTTTGTGGATATTGTAAAGCAATTCTAAGATGTATTTACGCTTCAGTGAAGCTTCCTTGGCGGGAAACCAATTCCTAGTTAGCTGGAAAGAAGCAGAAGATAAATTTAAGCAGCCCTTTAAATCACTGTTTCTTGCTGGAGTTACTTCATATCATAAAAAAAATGAAGATTTTCTCAGAGGCTAAATTCCTTTTGTAAAAGCACCTATACTACAGCTCAATAACACTCTAAAACGCGAGATTGCACCAGTTCTCTAAAATCTGTTTCGTGAACAAGTAATAGGTTCCAGAACTTAAACAAATGACAGAAAATAAATCTCAAATGTAAGTTTCGATGGTCACTCTTAAGTTTAAGCAGATATACCATGGCACAGTAAATTCAGGAAGTCAGATGCAACTCATCATATCCAAAGAGATGGTAAAAAGGCAACTTACAAACTTTGGCGATCTTGTGATAAAAGAAGGATTAAATGTAGCAGGAGCTTGAGCCACAAAAAGATCCAAATAGTGGAGCAAAAAAAGGCCACAGTCAAACGAATTCCCTTGCTGCGGGAGCTGAATTTGTTAAATGAAGCAATAGCATCAGAAAAGCCACTGGGGGAATTTTCACAAAGTCCACAACTAAAAGTTTTCGTTGACTCCACTAGAATAGTAATATGCTTTTCCGAATAAGCCTAACGATTTGATATGTTAGACACGAGCAAGTCTACCCAAACACCTTCATCAACACTTCCCAACAATTGTAGGGGTACCATCTATAGGAGGCTAATCTAAATTCAGAGCTTCACACAATAATGAACTATATTACTTTTGACATGTGGCTTTTATCTGAGCTGAAGATAATATCGTCCTTGTTAGGAAGCAATACCTCAAGTGAGATGATCTGCATATCTGGAGCTCTTAAGAGATCAGTTGCTATGTCTCCATGCTTCGCTTTCCATTCTTCACGTAGATAACTATGATCACATGATGGACAATTTAGTTGTTCACTCATGATGTACAAACAATCTTAATGATTAAATCCATGCAAATAACTAGGCATGCCGCATGCCAGGAGAACGAAAAAAATACATAAATGGAAGAGACTGTTATTCAGACATCCCATGAAAGAAAAATAATTTTGAAATGCAAACCCAACACCAAATAGTCAACTTTGATCTCAAACGAAAAAAATAGGATCCAGCCTTCTATCTTTAATTTCACCAAAAACTATTAACCAGCAATATGTCTCGAGACTGAATACCAAAGTACTGCGATTTAAAAACGGTATCTTGATTCAAATGCCAAGAACGAGAAAATGCAACACCAGTAAACTTTCCTGAGAAGTTTTAGAGCCAACCTTGGAAAAATATTTATGACACCTTTGTGGCTTCCTTTAATTGAGTCCAGATGCAAGATGCAAGGAACCCTTGACGGGTTTTCGACTTCATCATCAGCAGCATGAAAAATTGTAAGCGGTTAATCTAAGCTAAACGAGACGAGAAAACACAGCAACTTAGTCTTACCATGAGAAGGAACCAATTCACCAGGATGACAGATGATAATCAGACTCCAATGAAAACTGCAGTCAAACACATTTATAAGTCATTTTATCAGTGGTCAGGAGAAGGTAGCTAGGTGTCTGATATATATCTTCACCTGAAGTTTATAGGAATAAATACATAATCTTTTTCAAAAAGATTAACGTTCTTAGTCCACCTCTGCACACGTTGGTATGCTTCCTTTCCTCCATAAGCGCTAGGAGAACCTTTGTCTAAGTTAGCCAGCTTGCGGAAAAAGAAACAATTAAAAAAGTGGAATCTTCCTGAATCCTCCGGCGGAATTCGACTCTTCAGGTACCTGCAAGTATTAAATCCAGCTTTAAGAGCTGCTTCTAACTAGCTTATGAATGGATAAATATATATAAAAGAAATCAAATATCATAGGAGGAGACTTTTAGTAGGTCACAGCAGAAACATTTTTAAATCGGTTGGTGATAACTGATCTGCAACCCCACCTTTGCATCAGCATATCTAGACCATATGATGATTAAAAAAAAAAAACTATAACATGCACTAATGCTACAATTTTGGCAAATGATGGACCTTGTCTTGCAGTTTCATTCTTGTAGGCATTCTACGTGTTACAGCTCATTAGCTACAAATATTATTTTCTTCTAATGTTATAGCAATACGGGATAATTAATAATTACTTTTGGAGATACTTCACCTTAGAAAAAGGGGATAAATTTTGTACGCAACTGAAAGTCGTAAATGAACACGAGAGAACAATGGCTGAAAATTCACACAGAGTAAAAAAAACTATATCATGCACTAATGCTACAATGTTGAAACAAACAGCAAAGAGTAAGCTAAGAAGACTTCTATTTTTCTTGGGCACCAAATTCACTAAGCTTGAATAAAACTCAACTTCCCCAGACAGCCAAAAACTGTATATAGTAACTTACTTGATATAAAAATCAATGATTGTATCGTTGATGAAACGCCTAGGCTTCAGAAGCTCGATGTCTTGCTTCCTAACTACTACAGCATCTGGGTCTCCTTGAGGGTATATAAGATCTTCAAATGAATCAGCGAGACTGTGAAAATTCACAATACAAACAGCATATATCAAGAGGTAAAATCATAGTATAACGACGGTTAATATTCCTAAATCTTAATAAATTTAAAGCACTTAGAGTTACAATGTCATGCATACAGTTGTTAGATAGATATTTCAGGGACCTAGATGGGGAATTAAAACCATACTCATCATATAGCACGTAATATAATAAATAAAAAACAATTCCAGATTTTACACACATCTAACTCTCACTCTCAGGGAGCATCCCAAGCGCACACAGTTCCTAAGTTAACATTAAAGAAGAGTACAACACCAAACTGTCAGATTAAATTTTGGTAACTGGAAGTCACATTATGAGAGGATATTATAGTACATACTCACTTGGTGAGCGACGTTCCCAAATTGTTTCCGGTACAAACACTTTCCTCTCTTTCTCTGTCAACATTCAACAAGTAAAAATATAGATGTTAGAACCCTCCGATCTTAATAATTTCCCTCCATTTTCCATTTCCCTAAAACTTTTATGGAATTTGAACCATGACTGTCCTTGTTAATATTGTCAAAAGCCCTTTTGATGAATAGATTTGTACAGATGAAATCTTCCAAGAGATCTATCTAGCTAACAAGGAACGAGCTGAACATAAGAGAAACTTTGAGAGGATAACACATATGTATTATCTTCACTCTGTCATCAATTATGTTAATGATGTGAAAAAAACAGATTACAAATATATATACATCAAGACTTGAGCGAAAAACCAGTTGAGTTATATACCACCAAATAATAATGATAAGGGAGAGAACCGCAATGGAGATGCTAACAAAATGATGCCAGTAGGTAATTCTTGATGACTTACGTTATGGTATTAAACCAAACGTCCTCGTATCTCGAGTCGAGCAAATTGATGGTTTCTACTTCTTCAAGCCACTTAGGGTCATAAACATAAAATTTAAGTAGATCAATACCTGACAGCATGAGGGTAAATGTTAGTTAAACTATCATTGACATTTTCAACATCAAAAGCTACAGTTAGACATTTTTTTTTTATCTCCTTGTGCATCAGCCACACTAAAATAAAAAGTGAAGTGTATACTATACCATAAATCTCTTCCGCACTGTTAACTCTTTTAGGGTCCCTGGACTTCAGGAGGACATTGACAAAGGCAGTCTCAACCTAAAAACCAATAACTCCACAGATCATACAAAAATCCATCAAATCATAAATGACTAACAAGCAGAACACACCTCTAAACACCATTGGGACTCAATTTTGATGATATCTTCTATTGTCCACTGACAACTAAAGGTCTCATTAGTTGCATTTACCGATGAACTTTCAACAGTTAAACCGCTGCCTGAAAATGTTATCCTCGAGTTTGTACAGTACATATCTCCATATATAATAACATCTGGGCTAAGGAGAACTTGGGAATTCTTAGAATCCTGTAAATAAAGAAAAAGAAGAAGGATGGAACTATCAGCAGATAACCCATGTGGATAAGTCTTCCAACAAACAGCAAAACAGACAACTTTCCAGAGGAATATAAGCTTTTCGTTTTCATCTTATTCGTGATCCTTAACAATTTGTCAACCTCTAACAAAAATGATTGTAATACCCAAAAAGACTTACAACTTCATGCGAATCCAAAGTGGAATCTGTGGCTTTTTCTCCAGTTGAAGCTACAATAATTCAAATAACTTATTTAGGGCAAGCAAATTTAAGGGAAAACACAGCAACAACTGAAACTAGAAAGACAATAGTAAATGCTAGATACCCTCATCATTTTCCGACAGAGAAGAAGTTGATGAACTGATTCTAATCCTCCCATGGGAGCCATCAGAGATTACAGAGATCACGTCACTCTGCGATAAATCGTTATGAAAACTGTAAAAATTCTAAACAAATCTTTTCCCATATAACGGCTCCTTCATGACTGAATGAAAAAGGCTTACAGTTCCGTGTTCGCTGAGTCCACACCTTGACTTTTCTTCTTTTGTTGAGACTGCATAAAAAAAATTGATAACTTCTGCGGTAACTCATATAGAGAATCTGAGATGATATTCTTTTTCATATGAGTAAAATCTTCCATGAAGATGAAAGAACGCTCATTCCAGAGTATAAAGTTGCAGCGCATAAAGAGTAGCAGAAACATAATTCCCCTCTTTTCGGACACTTTCTGATGACATATTCTAAGGAATAAACTCTAAATTTCATCATTTCGGGTCTACCACACTAGAAACTAGCATCTGAATATTTGGAACTCTACCCTTTACGCCAAAAAATCATCATTTGCAGCTACATATAGGTATACAGAACTTATGTAAACATTTACAGCAAGAGAACTGTTCTCCTGAAATTGATTTTCTTACCTTCACCTTCAATTTCAATAACTCCGTGGTCCAATTCTTTACTCTCGACTCGGGTGTTATGAGAAACTACAATAGAAAGATATTACAAAAATTTAAGATCTTCATCCTCTCGTGTTACCATGTAAAGCTTGAAGATGTTCTAGGTCTAAGAAAACATCATAATCACTCGAATATACTTTCAGAAACATCACACAGAAAAGTGAATAACTCTTGAAATCACCAAGGATTTGTTCCCCAGACACTCACAGAATCAAACCTTCTGATAATCATGAAACCCAAAACATTTCTAAAACAAAATCGACTCCAAAATTTCCACTGGAGAAGAAAACACTTACAGAATCGAAGAAAGTCATACTTATCGATGTCGGAGTTGGTGTTCGTTTTGGTTTTAGTTTCTGGTGAATCGAACTTTCGAAGGAGTTTCATCGACATCTCTTCAACACGTTCCTCCTCTTCATCGTAATCGAATACTCCAACATCCTTCCGTTTATCGCGAGATTGAACTGATGGAAGAGTCATCTTCGCCGGAATAGTGAGTGCGAGTTTCCGACGAGTGGAGAAGAAGGATCGAGACGTATTCCGTAGTCCGTACGATTGAACGAAGAGACTGAATTTTGAAATTTGGGTTTGGGTTTCGAAATGAGGTCCGGTTGGGTTGATTTGGGAAATTGTAATCGTTTCGACCAGACCGGTTTGTTGAACCATGATTTGATTTTAATGTGGTTCGATTTTTTTTTTTTTTTTTTTTTTTTTTTTAAAANTTAAGGCCTACCCAGTTTCCAACATCCAAGCGTTCTTGATTTCTTGGTACATTTGGTAATCTATTTTGTGTTTTTTTGATTATAAAATGAAGATATATATATATATGTATATATCTAAAGTATATATGCTATTGGTACATTTGATAATTTTTTTTTTTTGATGAAGACTTTAGATTAAAGATTTTGTTTTTCCTTTTAAAAAGCAAGGATATTAATTTTCCATAAATAAGTTTATTAAAATATTTTTAAATACATCATATCATTGTCAAAATTGGTATGGCTAATAACAATTACCTCTCTCGAAAATGATATTCAACAAAATTATATGCAATCATAATTTAGCTTAAATCTTTGTTTATGTTAAATCCACAAAAATCAATACTAATAGCCATCCTTATTATTTTATTATTAGATTATTGAAGCAGAAACAACAATATGTTTAAAGTTAATTTGAAAACTGGCTTAACAAGGATATTGACATTGACACATTTTTGAAGAACCCAAGGTAGTACAAAATCCAGTTCCACCAGGATACTTTTGCGCACAATTCGTATCACAACAAGGTGCGGGACACCTTTGACTACATGTACCATAGCCAATAGTGCAAACCTTACCCGGAGGTTGGGGAGACACACATTCATATAAGCACTTGCAAAATGGAATCCCAAGAGTGGTGTCACAACTACCGTTGCTCTGAGGCCCACGTTTGCTTTTGCATCTTTGGTCGCAGTTATCACAATTGCCTAGATTATCTTGGCACGTGCCTGCGCTAGCCTGATTAAAAACTGTAACATTGTATATATCATTAAGTCTAAGATAAATTAAAAACCATTATTAGGTGACATTAATTCATGTATAAATTGCTTTCATCAACGGTGTAAAAGTAATCTTTATAATTTTTAAAGAAATATCAAATTGCTTTCATATTAAAATTTTGTTATTTTCTTGATTTAGTTCATGGTCCATAGCCTCTTTAATTTTATTAATAATTTCATCAATAAAATAAAAAGATGGAATCTATATAGTCGAGATGCTAAACCAAAGAATTACATGTAAAATAAAAGTGTATAAAATTTATATAAGAATTTAACAATTGAACGATGTATACAAGATATGGTACCTGAGGCAAACATGATAAGTAAGCTCAGAAAGAACACTAACGAAGTTATCCTCTCCATATTTCCACGTTTTCTTCTAAATTGATATTTCTCTGCAGTATTTGTTTGTATGTTGTTAGTGGAACATTTGATCATCTATTTAAATGCAAAATGAAGACTTCGAGTTAAAGAGATTTTTTTTCCAAAGGACATTGATTTCCCATCCATATATGATAGTCATTCAAAATACACAAATAGGTTTCCTAAATTGATATATATATATTGTCAATTAAGTTACTTCCGAAGAAAATTCATTATTTAGCTACTCTAATATATCTGTTCAAAATCTTTTAGTCAAATGTATATTTTGTATCCATAGGACCATAGTAGACATCATATCCAATAACTAAATAAAAAAAACATATCATTATGACAATAGATATGTAAACCAAATTTGGTTAGGTAATTGTGTATTAGAGTTGAATACTTTAAATTGTTGAACGAACTTTAATTACAATCTTTAAATTATGAAATAACCTGAAAAATACATAAAAAGTTGAACAAACAAAGGATTAAAGCCAACTACACAGATTATGAGATACACCAACCAACTCAAAAATTATACAAATTCTCCATATTAGGCTCTTCCCACTATATAAACTCACTTGCGTATCATTGAATTTCTCATTATCACAAAGAAATAAACCGAAAAATTATTTAAAGAGTGACTTCACCATAATTAAAAGACTCATCACCACACCCAAAATGTCATCATACAAGCTCTTCCTCATTGCTTTCTTAGTGAGTCTCTCTTCCTCTACTATAATCAACACTTGCTCAGCCTCACGCCACCTTCTCCAGCAACAGCCTCTTCCGCAAATTCCAAGTCTGCCTATCCCAACAATGGGACTACCTCCATTGCCATCAACATTGCCACAACCAACTCTTCCTACAATTCCGACTGCAATGTCTCCATTTCCAATGCCATCAACTTTGCCACAACCAACTCTTCCCACCATTCCCACTTCAATCCCTCCACTCGCAGTGCCAACTTTGCCTTCATTTCCAACAACAATTCCCTCTCTTCCGACGAATCTCCCATCCATTCCATTCTTCTCTCCACCGCCTTCTACAACTAAATCAAGCCCTTGAATGATCACTTCAGGCGTTTGATGTGTCACTTAATTATTACATTATTGCTTGATGTACGTGTTCTTATGTTTTGGTTTGGTTCCTTATCTATATCCGTTTGATGATATGTACCTTTAATTAATTATTATTATTATGACGTTGTATTATATATTTGTTCTGCTTATATATGAAAGTGGATGTTATTTGGTTCTTTACTCTCTATCTAATCTTTCTCTTAATTGCATTGGTTCTAGATATTATTGTATACTACAGAAAATCCACGCATTGCGCGGAAAAATAAGTTTGAGTATAATTTTTGACATCATAAATTTATTAAATTATATGATATCTTATCAATTGTAGACAATGTATTTTTATGTGTATTTTCTCATAGGTACTTCATACAATTAAAAAGTGAGTGCTTTATTTTATAATCCGTATTTTTTTAAAAAAATAAGTAATGTTTACTATAAATAATATAAGCATTATAATCTCTTCCAATCTTCTGAACCGGTTTATTACAATCTGGAAACATTATACACAATAGATCCAAGTTTAGAGAAAATAAAGGTATGAAGGTATTTACACTTTTGTAAACGAATGTAGTAATTATGAAAATAAATATTAGATATATATATATATATTTATTTCAAAATACAAAATAATCTATTAATTTTACATCATATAAATGATAATCTGTATAAAAAAAACTTAAATGAAATATTTCATATATAAAGAAATTTGTGTATATGTTGGGTATCTTGTAATTGTTTGTATATGAAAACAAGGTACTTTACTCACCAAGTATTGGTACCGACTTGTCTTGGCTATTTTGATACATACCTACGCAACTTTTTAGGCTAACCAAAAAAAATAAAGCTGACCAAAAAAAAAAATCTATGCTATTTAAAAAAAAAAAATAAATAATTTAGTTTTGTTGGATAAATAAATAAATTTACAAGTCTACAAGACTACAACTATATTTTTATACATCGTCACAAACCAAGTTTGGTTAGGTATAGTTGTATACTTGTACGAGTGGAAGTTTTGGATTGTTGAACTAACTTAAACCAAGATCCTTGAACTGTCAAACTAATCTAAAAACCTACATTAAGTTGAACTAACTAAGGCTCAAGCCAACCACACATAAGCAGCTTATATTAAACCTACCAAAACCCCACAAATATTAATACAAAAAGTATTTGTACCACATAAACTCTTGCCATTATATAAACTCAACAGCATATCACTTAATATCTCAGCAACTTACAGCATCAAAGTAAAGAAGAAATTTTTTACACCAAAGTTAGAGATAAATCAAGACACCCATAATGGCATCATACAAGCTTTTTCTCATTGCTTTCTTAGTGAGCCTCTCTTCTTCTATAATGATCAACACTTGCTCGGCTTCACGTTACCTTCTCCAGCAACAACCTCTTCCTCAAATTCCAAATCTGCCTATCCCTAATATGGTACTACCTCCATTGCCATCAACATTACCACAACCAAATCTTCCCACAATTCCCACTGTAATGTCTCCATTTCCAATGCCATCGACATTGCCACAACCAACTCTTCCCACCATTCCCACTTCAGTCCCTCCACTCGCAATGCCAACTTTGCCTTCTTTCCCGACAACTATCCCTTCTCTTCCTACCAATTTCCCTTCCATTCCATTCTTCTCTCCACCGCCTTCGAGTCCTTAAATAATCACTTCCTGTGTTTGATGTATCTCTTTATACTATTGTTGTTGTGAGCTTTTTCATTAATTGGGTTTTGTTGTGCTTTTGTTGATTACGCATATCCCATTTTGTACCTACAATTGTTTTCCAATGATCAATCCATATGTTGTATTATATATATATTTGTTGTACTTATGAAAGTGGTTATTTAGTCATAGTAATATAAAGAGAGTTGAACGGTGTGTCGGTGTGAAATTAAGGGTTTCTTATTCAAATAATATTAGCATTTTGTTAAGTAGGTGTTTATATGTGACCCACCAAAAGGAGCATTCTTATAAGGTGTTATTGGTTATGGTATTTCAATGAATTCCAAATCCATGTATGATTTGATAGTATTTCTAAATCCTTATGAAATCCTTTGAAATCATAAGGTTTAAGTTAGGAATTGAGTCTTTGTATTTTTAACATGGAAATCCATCAAATCCTTTATAAAATCAAATCCCTGGATTTATAAATCATAAAACGAATAACACATGATTTGAAATAGGATTTACAAATCACAAAACGAATAACACCGGATTTAAATATGGATTTAGAATTCACTGATCCAATAACACTGGATTTGTTTTAAGTTTACGGATTCTTTGAAATCCATAAACCAATAACCTCCACTTAAATTTGAGGGATTTGCAAAAATACCACTTCTCAACAACCACTTTTCACAATAACCACTATTTTCACACATTTATAATATATTTTTAAAAATATACCGATTTGAAGTAAAATTATAATTTTAAATATTTGTAAATGTTTTTTAATATTTTATAGGGTTTTAGGGTTTATGATTTTAGGGTTTAGGGTTAAAATGCTTTTGACCCTAAAACCCCCAAAATATAAACTCTAAAATCTTAAATCTTAAACCTAAATATTTATTAAAACACTAAACCTTAATCCTACAAAGTTTCAACTCCAAACTCTAAACCCTTAAACCCTAAAACCCTAAACGAACACTAAATCATAAAAGTGGTACATTTGAAAAAAAAATAGTGGTAGATTTGATGGTATTTTACAACAGCGCACCACAGTTTCAATTTGTACGACGAATAAATGTGGTTTTGAATGTTTATTTGGAGGCAACAACGGAAGAAGACCTTCTAAAAGGAGTCACAACTACTTAAATCTTCAGATTTGATGTTGAAGGATCTCACATGCTATCCTCATATCGCTACCAATCCGGGTCACTATGTTCTTTATTGGGAACTCAAAGGGAACAACAAAGATGCCATGGCATCATTGAGCTCGATAACGATTTGTTGGTGGAATGTTGCTCGATAGTAGAGGAATCACTTGATGCTCTTTACAGAAAATTCCGGAGCAAGGATAAAACAATTGGTGCTTTAGAGATGAGAGTGGTTCAAACAAGGCACGTTTGAATCTCTCGTGGAATATTTTGTTTTCCAATTAAGGTGCTTCTATAGCTCAATACAAGACACCAAGGTGTATAAAATCTCCCGAGGCCTTAGAAGTTCTCGAAAACAGGGTAGTTTCTCGTTTTTTTAGCGAGCAATTACCTCCCCCTGGACTCATCTCCTTGTTAACAAGGCTTCAGCTTCTACATTTTTTTAATAATAAACCACGTTATTTTGCATTCATTGTATAAATTCAGGTGGGAAAACATGAAACGTTGGCACTTGAGCTGTTTATGTTCTGTTTTTTTTTTTTTTTTTTTTTTTCGTTTTTAATAAAGGGTTTTCATATTAAAATGCAAATCACGAATACTATTTTATGACCTTTTTTGGGTCATACGTTTTCTAAAGAATAGATAAAAGTTTGAGGATTAAGAACAATAAAAAAAAAGGCAAAGAGGTGTGGCTTTCTTTTTCTTTTTCTTTTTTTTTGGTCACCAGAGGTGTGGCTTTCATTGTGCCAAAAATCTGGCACAAAGAATAAAAATTTATGCTTTCCAATCAAACTAAAAAATGTATGCATTCAATTTACAACTGAATAAAATGTTGTCACATTTTTTGTCACCGGTAAAGACAAGCCTGAAAATAATTATTTGGATGTTGATACAACTTTTTTTTTCTATCACAAAAAGCATTTCTAATTTGAATACCAAATTTAAGGTGCAGAAACTATTGAAATATTATTAGTGGAGAGGTCTGTTATAAAATCCGCTGATATTTCAAAACTAAAAGGATTTTCAAACTGTTTGAATGATACAGCAATATTCATCAACTATCCAAAGTCCCTAATGAGAGTAGATTAATAGGTAGTGCAATGTTTTTTTTTACCAGTAAGATTTTCTACCAAAATTCTTGTTCAAAAAAAAAAAGAAAAAACAAGAAACAAAGAAAACAAAGTTGCTCACACACATTTTGAATGAACCAGATAAACGAAAACAACACGTTATATCTAGCTTTGTCGCTGTTTTGGTATGTTACAAAGCGAAAAAAGAGAAAAATTCCACACTTCTAAATTCAATTTTAGCCAAAATTTGTAATTATGGTAAAAATAAAAATATATATATACATATATTTTCTTACATTTAGAGCGGACTATTCTAAATAATTACATATATACATATAACTACAAAAATCGTTCACCAAAAAAGAAATTATAAATACAAAAATCATATATTGAAGTATTATTGTTCAGTTCACACCATTTTGGTTGTTTTGAAATGAACGTCTTACATCACTTTTCTTTGCTATAAAAAGATACAAGAAACAAGTATCGATGATTAACAAAGCAGTTGAATATATATATTCAAACATGATTAACCCCAAAGAAAAAAAATCCGGCATAGCGATTCTAGAGGATATAACTTCGAATGCAAAGCAAATACAAGATGAGGTATTGGATGAGATACTAATATGTGATGCCAACACAGAATACCTACGAAGTTTTCTCCATGGGAGTTCAGATAAAGAGCTGTTCAAGAAGAATGTACCGGTAGGGACCTATGAAGATTTCAAGCCATACATAGAGCGTGTCGCGAATGGAGAGCCCTCAGATGTCGTTTCGGGCAAGCCTATTATTGGATTCATGCTAACGTATATAAATATATTGTGCTAAGTTTTTTTGTTGGTTTATGTCTTCATGACATGAACTTGACGTAGTGTGTACTCTAAAAATTGTGGATTTGTGTCTTGTGTAGGTCTGGAACTTCAAGCGGAAAACATAAGTTAATACCCTTGAACAATAAGCACTTGGAGAACACGGCATTCTTAAATTATCTTTGTGATGCTGTATCATCCAAGTAATTAACTCCTTTTGTATCATATATAATAATTGATGTTTTAGAATTCTTTTTTTTTTTTCTTGTTTCATTTAATTTTATTTTCTAAACTTTACGTGTGAAGTTTCAATTACTTTTTTTTCTTTCTATCATTCATATTCTACAGATTTTTTTTTGTTACTAGTCAGGTTATCCTTATTTTGAATTGTAAATGAAATTTCAATGTTGAAAAAGATAATTTTTTTTTTCTAAGTTCCTAATACGTGTGATTTTCCCTTAAACATCATTTAAATTGATACAAAGATAGTATAGGTTTTCCTTTATTTGGTAAAATTAAGAGAATCAACAAAAATAATTCTATTTATATTGTGCTATATATTGTCATGTTACCACAAGGTTTAAGCTCTGCATAACAGATATATTGTTGATGATATATAAAAGAAAATAGATTTACAGGATATGTCCTTGTAATCGATATGGGTATTTTGTGCCATTTCAATTTGGCTACTACTACTACCAAATTTCAACAAATTGTTTATAATATGTAACTTGAATTAAAAATATTTTTGGTTTTGTAGGCATGTAGGTCACAACAGAGGAAAACAGGTGAATCTTGTCTTCACGAAACCCGCCTCCACTACTCGTTCTGGTTTACCAGCTTCGTATGCGACTACATTCTTCTATCGAAGCGATTATTTTGATGCTACTTCGGACGCAAGTCCAATTGAAGTAATATTTTGTCCTGACAGTAAGCAGAGTTTATATTGTCATCTTCTTTGCGGTCTTGTCAGAAGAAACGAAGTTACAAGAGTAGGTGCTGTTTTTGCTTCTGTCTTGGTTCAAGGAATCACTTTTCTTGAAAAATATTGGGAAGAAATGTGCGGTAATATACGATCAGGCCAACTCAGTGATTGGATCACCGATCTCGGTTGCAAGGACTCTGTTTCTGTGATACTTGGAGGGCCTAATCCTGAAATGGCTGATGTAATACATGAAATTTGCAACCAAATATCATGGAAAGGTATAGTCCCTCAACTTTGGCCCAAAGCTAAGTATATTGAAGGTATTTTAACAGGTCAGATGGCTCAACATATTCCAACATTGGAGTTCTACGCCGGTGATTTGCCTCTAGTTTCCAAAGCTTACTTATCTTCTGAAGCCATTTTCGGGATTAACCTGAATCCTCTATGCAACCCACAAGATGTATCCTACACATTTTTACCCAATATGTCATATTTCGAGTTTCTACCGCTTGATGAGGGAAACGACGCCATTGTTGATCTTGTAAACGTAAAGTTGGGTGGATGCTATGAACTTATAGTCACCAATCATGGAGGTATAAGATATACAAGAATCTATACATATAAAACAATTTTATCTTCTCAAATAATTAAAACATTTCGATTTTTTTCATGTTGTTATGTTTTGCTTATTAGGTTTACACCGATGTAAAGTGGGTGATATTCTACAAGTGACTGGATTTTACAACAGCGCACCCCAGTTTAAATTTGTATCCAGAAAAAATGTGGTCTTAAGTGTATATTTGGAGGCGACAACCGAACAAGATCTTTTAAAGGCAGTGACTCGTGCCACACAACTACTTAAATCTTCAGATTTAATGCTGATGGATTTCACATGCTATCCTCATATCTCGGCGGTTCCAGGTCACTATGTTCTTTATTGGGAACTCAAATGTAACAACAAGAACGATGGTATCATTGAGCTAGATACCAATGTGTTGGTGGAATGTTGCTCGGTAGTAGAGGAATCCCTTGACACTCTTTACAGAAAATATCGAAGTACAGATGGATCGATTGGAGCTTTAGAGATAAGAGTGGTTCAACAAGGAACGTTTGACTCTCTCATGGAACATTTCATTGCTAGAGGTGCTTCTATAAATCAATACAAGACACCTAGATGCATAAAGTCTTCCGAGGCTTTAGAAGTTCTTGAAAAGAGGGTAGTTGGTCGCTTCTTTAGCGAGAAATTACCTCCCTTGGATTCATCTCCTTGTTAATGAGGCATGATCAGCTTCTACATTTACATTATAAACTCTCTTTTTTATGCGCATATAATGTATAAATACCTGTGTAAAGCATGACATGTTGGGACTTAATAAGCTGTTTACGATTATTATATTTATATATTTTCATAAAAAGATATTCAAATGTGAAGTGATCGTAGTCTAGTGGCAGTGAGTAAGTTAACTGAAAACATGTACCAAACATGGTTGACAAAAAAAAAAAGAAGGTATTTTGCAATATGCATGAGTCTCTTTACATGTATTATATATGATTTAGAGTAATGGACCGTCAGTTATAACTCATACATGGTTGACGAAAGAAAGTATTCAAATCAAATTGCAAAGTCACATATACAATGCTATCGCCTTTTTGCTAAAACTACATTGATCCTCTTTAACTATGATCTAAATGACTTAATGTTTGATTGATATTATGATAGATGATAATTGAATTGCAATATCGGAAACTAAAAAGCCTAATAGGTGACCAACCAAAACTGATTGAAAACATTGTATTAGTTACTTTGGTCCATCTGCCAAAATTTATATACATATATGTGTACTTTAGTTGGAAACTTTGTATTTACAATATTTCGGTAGGCATCCAATAAATAAATTAAACATACCAATATAAATATGTACTTTCTTTCCATAAACAAAGCTTGGTTGTAGTCATGTACATATTAGATATGGATGTCTTTTATTGTTCACCTAACTTTAATGAAACCCTTTGAATTCTCAATATAATATGAAAAAACACATAGAGTTGAACTAACAAAGGCTCAAGCCAACCACATAGGAACCATAAAGCACCAAAAGTCTTTGTAAACCATATGGACTCTTGCCATTATATAAGCTCATATGGCATATCAATTAATTCTCATCATCACAAAGTACTAATTAAAGCCAAGAAGCAATCTGGGAGAACCATAAGTACTAAGGATTCATCAACACACTCTAAATGGCATCATACAAGCTTTTTCTCATTGCTTTCTTAGTGAGTCTCTCTTCTTCCATATTGATCAACACTTGCTCTGCCTCACGCAAACTTCTCCAACAACAACCTCTTCCTCAGATTCCAAATCTGCCTATCCCTAATATGGGATTACCTCCAATGCCATCAACATTTCCACAACCAAATCTTCCTACAATTCCCACTTCAATCCCTCCACTCCCAATGCCATCAACTTTGCCACAACCAACTCTTCCCACCATTCCCACTTCAATCCCTCCACTCCCAATGCCAACTTTGCCTTCATTTCCGACAACAATTCCTTCTCTCCCGACTAATCTCCCATCCATTCCATTTTTCTCCCCACCGCCTTCTAAGACTACATCGAGTCCTTAGATAATCACTTCCTGTTTTTGATGTATCTCTTAATATATTATCGTTGTGGTTTGGTTGATTACACATATCCCTATATATGATTTGTACCCTTTGGAATTTCCTTTTCAGTTATCAACACATATGTTGTATTTTATATTTCTTCTACATGTGAATTTGCTTATTTGGTTCTTCACTCATAGTAATATAAAGAGAGTCGAATTAAAGGTTTCTTATTCATAATCTACTTTCGTGTACAGTTGTACGGATTTACACATAAGTTTATTTAGGTATGAATTGCATTTATTCAGATCGTTTGAGTATGAAAAAAACCGATTTCTTCATATTAATGTAGCTTTCCATATCATAAAACACGATGACTATTTCATACAGTATACTAGAGAAAATGAATATAGTTTTGAGTATAATCATTTTTTTATCACTATAAATATATTTATTATATAATATCTTATCTATTCATTTGTAGCCATATTTTTTTATGTGTATATATTTTCATAAATACTATATACAATTAAAATGTAAAAGGTTTTATTTATCTTTATCCATGTTTGAACCAAATATATAATGTTCACTAAAATAATATAAACATTATAATTTCTTATCATATATATTCTAAAGTGATTTTATTTCAATCTTGAAAACACAATATACAAGAAGTCCAAAAATTTTCAATTCTTTTGAACAATGCGATGTCAGAAACTAATTTGTGATTTTGTTAGTCACATGTAATAATCTTGAAAATAAATATTGGAGAAATAATATTTATTAGTTACATTTTCTTACCAAAATTTCTTTTATACTTATTTTATATCTTACATTTTATATTTTAATTAATTTTATATTAAAATTTATATTAGTGTACCATAATAATCTCGTCAAGGGGAGAATTTAGTTTTTTGTACATATGAGAATAAATTTGTAATATAAGTTTTAGGGAGTTTTTCCTTTGTTTTTATGTTAATTAGTAAAAGATAAATGACGTAAATAGAAGGACTAACAAAAAAAATAGTGAAAAATATATGTGGCACATGAAAATATGACATCTTCTCAGAGGTACAAAGAAACGTTGCTTTATCATATAAGATTTATTTTGGTAAAGACTTCATACACCCTCTATTTTTAATAAAATTGATATTCTAAAGTTCTTACACAAATTAGAAAACAACTAATCGTGTTTTAACGACACTAACACAAACCATTAGACTACAAGTATTGGTCAACTAGTAGTCAGTTTAGAAATTCAAATATTAATAATCAATATTTTTGAAGTTTACAGTTTGTTACTATTGAATAATAAAAAAATAAT
Organism: Odontarrhena argentea; assembly: GCA_900406245.1. NCBI lineage: Eukaryota > Viridiplantae > Streptophyta > Magnoliopsida > Brassicales > Brassicaceae > Odontarrhena > Odontarrhena argentea. The sequence goes on from OVAF01000902.1 coordinate 22,244, forward strand.
TAGAATTCCTAGAAAATTAATTTTTTGTGAACTATAAAAAACCTAGAACATCAATCTAATAGGAATGAGGGGGAGTAATACCTAAATGCGTGTCTATTTTTGAATGATATTTGTGTGCTTTAGTTTCCATTCTATTTTACAACATTATTATCAAAACTAGCTATCTGTACAATATAATTATATTATATACTTTGAATGTATCGTATATTAGTTTAATGGTTAACCAAGTAATGCATACTTCTTTTTTATTTTTTGGTAAAACAAGTAATGGATACTTTTTATCATAGAGAACACTGAAAAAAAACCAATCCGCGTTGGTTCAGGTGGTAAATGAGTCTCAGTTGGGACCTCCGCCACCTGGGTTCGATTTGCATTGACCACCTAGCCGTGCCATTAAGTTGGAATAACACTCCAGAAAACCTTTAGGATCCTACGGTTATCAAAAAAGAAAAAAAAAAACACTGAAAAAAGAAAAAAGGAAGTTAGTTTTTTTTTTCTTCTTCTTGACTGTTAGCTAGATTTCTAACTTCAGCTCATCTAGATCTAGATGTAGCACAAGAATCGACAAAAANTAAACACAGAAAAAACTAAACAAGAATCCCTGTCATAATCATTTGAATAATTTGACTACTAGTCTTTTTTTGAAAATATAAAAATAAAAAAGTTCTCGTACAATATCAAGTGGGCACTAAAAAATTCTGGTAACGTTGCGTTTGATTAACGTCCTCCAAACTATTTTTTTAATATAAAGATAATACAAGTACCAAGTGTTGGTGTACACATAAAGATCGAATATCTTTTACAACAAAAAAGAAACAAACGATCTGAATATAGTCAAAAACATGATGAACGTCAACCTCAAAGACAAAAACTCTGGCATAGCGATCCTAGAGGATTTAACTTCGAATGCGAAGCAAATACAAGATGAGGGTATTGAAGGAGATACTAACATGTGATGCCAACGCAGAATACCGAACAAGTTTTCTCCATGGGAGTTCAGATAAAGAGATGTTCAAGAAGAATGTACCTGTAGGGATCTATGAAGATTTTAAGCCATACATCGATCGTGTCGCGAATGGAGAGCCCTCAGATCTCGTTTCGGGCAAGCCTATTATTGGATTTAATTTATCGTACGTTGACTTTAATTCTTTCGATTCTTCAGATTTTTTTTGTTTTCATGATTAATGTATGACTATGAGGTAGTTTACTAACAATTGTGGACTTGTGGACTGTATAGGTCTGGAACTACAAGCGGAAAACATAAGTTAATACCCTTGAACAACAAGTACTTGGAGAACATGAAACTCCTATATGATCTTTGCGATGCCGTATCATCCAAGTAAGTAAGAAGTATATGTGTATTCCATTTGTTAAGACTACATAAAAAAGAAAAAAAGAAAAAATTAAACAAAACTAATTGTCAAGTGATTATAGTCTAGTGTCAGTTGTAAGTCTACTAAAGTCAAATGACAACCAAACGGATTCTTTGATGAAACCAAAAGCAGAGACCATTAATTGTTAATCATGTGTTACTAGTATTGAGAAATGATCTATTTTCATTTTGTATAGGCATGCGGAAGGTCACGACCGAGGAAAACAGATGAAGCTTATCTTCACTAGACCAGCCTCCATAACACCATCTGGTTTGCCAGCTTCGTATGCTAGTTCAGTCTTCTATAAGAGCAATTATTTTGATGCAACTTCTTATGCAAGTCCCCTCCAAGTTATATTTTGTCCTGACAATAAGCAGAGTTTATATTGTCAACTTCTTTGTGGTCTTGTCAAGAGAGATGAAGTTACAAAAGTGGGTGTTGTTTTTGCTTCTGTCTTGGTTCAAGGCATGATTTTTCTTGAAAAACATTGGGAAGAGATGTGCGGTAATATACGATCAGGCCACATCAGTGACTGGATCACAGATCTTAGCTGTAGGGACTCTGTTTCTGTGATACTTGGAGGGCCTAATCCTCAACTGGCAGATCTTATACATGATGTATGCAAACAAAAATCATGGAAAGGTATAGTCCCTCAGCTTTGGCCCAAAACTATATATGTTGAAGCCCTCTTAACCGGACAGATGGTTCAATATATTCCAACATTGGAGTTCTACGCCGATGGTTTACCTCTAGTTTCCAGAGCTTATGCGTCTTCTGAGACCATGTTCGGGATTAATATGAATCCTCTATGCAATCCACTAGATGTATCCTACACGCTTTTGCCCAATATGTCATATTTTGAGTTTCTACCTGTTGGTGAGGGAAACGACGCAATTGTTGATCTTGTGGACGTAAAGTTGGGTGGATATTATGAACTTGTGATCACCACTTATGGAGGTAACTATACAAACAATTTATATGAAATGATATACCTTCTCAAATATTCAAAACATGTTGATTTTTTTTCGTGCTGTTTTGTTTTACTTACTAGGCTTACACCGATGTAGAGTGGGTGATATTCTACTAGTGACTGGATTTTACAACAGTGCACCCCAGTTTAAATTCGTATCCAGAAAAAATATGGTCTTGAGTGTGTATTTGGAAGCAACAACAGAAGAAGATCTTTTAAAGGCAGTGACTCGTGCGACACAAGTACTTAAATCTTCAGATTTAATGTTGATGGATTTCACGTGCTATCCTCGTATCTCCACGGTCCCAGGTCACTATGTTCTTTATTGGGAACTCAAATGCAACAACAAGAACGATGGCATCATTGAGCTTGATACCAATGTGTTGGAGGAATGTTGCTCGGTAGTAGAGGAATCCCTTGACACTCTTTACAGGAGATTTCGGAGCAAGGACAATACAATTGGTGCTTTAGAGATAAGGGTCGTTCAACAAGGAACGTTTGACTCTCTCATGGAACATTTCATTGCTCTAGGTGCTTCTATAACTCAATACAAGACACCAAGATGCATAAAATCTCCTGAGGCCTTAGATGTTCTTGAAAGCACGGTTCTTGCTAGCTTTTTTAGCAACAAATTACCTCCTTTAGACTCTTCTTCGTGTTAATGAGGGTTCAGCTTCTACATTTTCATAATTAACGCTTTGATTATTGCGCATTTATTGTATAAACAAACTGTGAAAACATGAAAATTATTGTGAATCAAAGGTTACAATCACCATACGAGAGGAACAGCCTACTAATTTGGTTTCTAATGGATAGAGATGGTATTGTGGTTGAGTTTTTTTTACCTAAAGGATGGCTTAACCGTTTAAGCTTTCAGGAATTAAATAATTCAATTTTAGTTATAAAGGGGTGTATATTTTATTTGGTGGATATTTTTCTTTTTGGTGGATATTTTTCTTTGTGTGTATAATTAAATTTTATTTATAAAGGGGTGTAAAATTAAATTAAGTAATTATTGAGTTTTTTTTGGTGGATATTTTTCTTTGTGTGTATATGTATAGTACACACAAAGCAATAGGTAATTTTATTTTAGTTCTGTAAGTCATGTTCATTTCTTCATTTGCTTTTGCATCTAAGTTAAATTTATTTTCTTTCTGTTCCACCAGTACTGCTTATATCATATGTGACCAATAAAAAGTGATTGAAAACTTACTTTGTATCGTACCAACTTGTGTTAGGTATTTTGATACATCCATCTATACAAGTTTTATTTTGTTCTATTGTTTGTATTGGTTGGATACTTTGTTTTTAATTTCTACTATTACGTAGACACGAATTAATGGGTAGATATTTAGTAATTAATATGTATTTTGTTTGTCCCAAACCAAGTTTGGATTATTGGATAGGTAACACGTATGTACATTAGAGTTGGAGGGTTTTGATTGTTGAACTAACATAAATCAGAATTCTTCGAATAGTCAAAGTAATTTATAAAGACATTAAGTTGACCTAACAAATTAAGGCTAAAGCCAACCACACAGAAACCATAAAATCCACCTACCAAAAAACCATATAACAATTTGTATACTAAAGTCTTTATAATCCATACAGACTCTTGCCACTATATAAACTCAATAGCCTATAACTGAATTCATCAACAACACAAAAAAATACAAGTGAAAGATTCATCTAACACACACCCCAAAATGGCATCATACAAGCTCTTTCTCATTGCTTTCTTAGTGAGTCTCTCTTCCTCTACTATGATCAACACGTGCTTGGCTTCACGCCACCTTCTCCAGCAACAACCTATTCCGCAAATTCCAAATTTACCTATTCCTAATATGGGATTACCTCCATTGCCATCAACGTTGCCACAACCAACTCTTCCTACAATTCCCACTACAATGTCTCCATTTCCTATGCCATCAACTTTGCCACAACCAACTCTTCCCACCATTCCCGCTTCAATCTCTCCACTCGCAATGCCAACTTTGCCATCCTTTCCGACAACAATTCCTTCTCTTCCGACTAATCTCCCATCCATTCCATTTTTCTCTCCACCGCCTTCTACGATCGACGACTAAATCGAGTCCTTGAATGATGATCACTTCATGCATTTTATGTATCTCTTAATATATATTATCGTTGTAATGAGTTATTACGCGCATACCCGTTTGGATGATTTGTATTTCAATTTTCTTTTCACTATCAATATGTTGTGTTTTGTATTTATATATGTTGCACTTATGAAAGTGGTTATTTAATTTACATATGTTATATAAGTATATATTTATTCGTAAATATATTGCAGTTAAACACTAATCAAAAACTATGCTTGTACAATACTACAAGTCTATGAACCTTGTGAACAGATGGATATTTAAACTTGATTTTGGATGAACTTGATTTTGGACTAATGGTGAAAATTATACTTAATTAGTCTGTAGCACAAAATTATATTTTCTGAAGATTAAAAGAAAAAGAAAAAAATTAGGAGAATCTCAAAAATACCACACTTAAAAAAAACAGTTTCTTAGATACTATTTCAACCAACTTTTAACCTTCAAAACTAAACTCTAAATATAGATTAGTTAATCCAAACCCCAAAAACATAAAGTATGAATCCTTAAAACGTATTTTTTATATTTTTGAAAAGTTATTTTTCTATGTATCGATTCGGAGAGAAACTCTCTAAAAACTGTACGTGTCACTCCTCAGAATTTTCACTTTGTTTTTCTCGTTTCTTCTCTGTTGGCGTTGGGAATGATTGTTTTGGATTCGATCTTTTTCGCGTTTCTTCTCTTTTTCGCGTTTGTTGACCGGGAAGTTCGTTTGTGGATCCAACTCAATATCTTTCTTGTTTCTTCTCTCACAGTTTATTCCCCTATCTGTGAATCCAATTGTATCATAATTCATAAAAGTGGAAAAAAAATGTCTGATATACTCCCCCATCAAACAAAATAGTCTAAAATACTCCATCCAAAAATTACAATTTTTCTAAAATTTATTTTGAATGAGAAAGGATGGACTTTACTACTTTATCCTAAAATAAAAAAAAATAAAAAATTTACAACAAAAAACCAATTTGATTTAAACCTAATATTAGTCTTCACTTTTTTCTACAGGATCCACCACATTTCTTTTCTTCTTCTGATTTCTCCTAGAGGCGAGTGATCAGCGAACACGAAAATGTTTTGTCTCCATTTCTATGGAGGACAGGTTAGCTTTTCTTTATCTTGGAAATTTTTTTTTTGAAAGATAGAAACTTAAGAATCTTGACTAGTCAGATTAGGCACTGTGAAAGACACTATAGTTACGTTAAGTTCTCTCAGTTGCTCAAAATCGGTTGCTAGTGGTATATGAGTTTGAGTTGTTTTTGCATTGGATTCTGAATATAGAACCCACATTACACCTCTCATGAACCTTGTATAGTTAGATCATTAGTACACAATTTAGAAATATCAGAAACCACTATGCGTAAAATACAAAAATACATGTGTAACAGTAAGTGTACCACTAGCTACCACCAAGTATGCTTGCTTGATGAGTGAGCACTTAATATTAGCAAAAAGCAGAGAAAGCAAGTCGGTGTTTTGTCTCAGTTGGCCAAGACGTTGAAAGTTGAAACCAAGCCAATTATTTTTCTTTCTTTGATAGTGGCTTTTGTGTAGTTGACTCTCTTTTGTGTAGAAAATATCCAGATCATAATTAAAAATCTGTGTTTTTTTTATAATATGTTATATATATATATATATATATGAATACTAATTTAATTTTCATAAATTTAAAGGAATAAATTGGAATTGAACTTTACACAACTAAATTACTAAAAAAAAAAAATATATATTTTTAGGAATTTAATATTAAAAATGATATCAAGAAATAGAATATTAAATATCTAGATATTAACAATGATATGGATTCTAACAAATGGAGATGGACAAAGATTAAATATCTTGATATTCTAGATAATGTCTATTAAAAAGCTATAAGTTCTATAAGATTAATGAATATCTAGATAATTGTTTGGAGATATCCACATATATAGGCACATACGATAGATAAAAACTTAAATATTACGTGGGAAATCCCAATTAAGATAATTATTATTAGATATTTTCTAACTTTTGAGCCTACAATTAACTCCTCCATCTCTCTCATTCATAAAAATGTAGAAAGAGTTGAACAAAATAATAATAAGAGTGTTTTTATTCACAAATTCTTTTAATTTCTGTAAGAGACCGTAATCTTCTAAACATTCTACCATTTTCTCCTAGTGCTAACATTATTCGGAGGTTTCCTTACAATTGAGAAATATTTTTTTAATATAATCTTAAGCTTGTATATTGTGGAGAAAAGGTCCCACATCGGAAAGATGTGATGGGACATAAGTAATATAT
>OVAF01000903.1:0-28983 GCA_900406245.1 Odontarrhena argentea
CAAACACTTAAACACTTTCTCCATAACTTCATTAAAGTTTTTTTTGAAGATCCAACAGTTGTAATATGTAGTCTTAATTACTTCCATAGACTATGTACATGCTAAAAGCCAAGAGGCCAAAAGTAAAGATATGGACTACACTCACATTGATAAAGATCAAATTCTTGATACGGTTTTCTCGTCCAGAAAAATACAGCGGATCGTCGAAAATAAATGACCAAGATGATGACAATGAAGATAAGTACTCCAATGGGAACAACAATTGCCAAAACAGCTCTTGTTGAAATTTTTCTATTACCTGCAGTGGAAGTTAAACATACGACATTTAAGTTTTAGACTTGTTCTTGTCACAGATCTCACAGCTTTGCAAGTACGACGTACCACTGTCAGAAGGAGGTGGTAGCTGAGGAGGAAGAGAAGGGACCCTAATATTATCAAAAGCCTTAGAGAAATTTTTCAAATCCCAACGGAAAAAGCAGTTTGGTCGCATAATAACACCTCTTTGCTTCTGACCACAGCATGAAGGAATAAGGCCTCCTTGACGCAGACAAGTATCACAATCACTAGAGGAAAGATCTGGTGTGCACATCATCAAGGCGTATATATTTTGGAAATCCGTCAAGGCTACAACATCAGCTTTGTAATGGTTATTACTAGACGATGATGAGCTTCTTGCTGCGGAAGCTGCAGTGATCATCCGAGCAACTAAGCCTTCCCATATCGTCTTAAACTCTGTTAGATTTGAGTTGTTATCTCCAGTGTTGTCGACTAAATTACGCGGGTCTAAATCTGCAGACCCCAAGAAAAAAGTCCGGGAGTAGCGTACATGACAAAGCGTGGGCTCACTTAGCCATGAATACGCTTCTAACTCTTTAGGACAACTCTTTATCAAACTATCAGATGCTGTCTTGATACAATTAGAACAGTCACCTGGAGTAGATCCTGGGATACACAGCCCTATAGCAAAAGCTCGATCGGGTTCTGCTCCTGTGGAACCGTTGTAGAACCCGACACGAGGTGTAACATTGGAAGGAAGAGAAGAGAGTACTTGTCGGAGATTTCTTTCGTAAGTATCGTTGGATCCGTAAACCCCACGGCTCATGCATTGTTGTGCTGAAGTGGAAGTAACACTGAAGCTTATGAGTACAAAACATGAGAGTAAACCTAAACTCCTCTGCTTCATTGTTCCTGTGAGATTATACCAAAAGAATAAAATTTCATTTATGAATCAAAAGTGTAGAGTTATATATACTGTAACTGTATTTTGTTCATTCAACTTCATGTTGTTTTGTTCTTATAAAAACAGCACACATTTTTCATTAATTTTTTTTTTTTTTTTTTTTAACTGCATGTTTTTTTTTTTGGAAAAACTACCTGTAAAATCCTAAAATAAAAAACCTTCAGTCTCTCTCCATGGTCATAAGAAATCAGACGAAATCATTTTTCAGTACCCCAATCACATATTTTCCCCGGAAGCAAATAATATATACCTTACTATCTTTGATAAGACTTCAAATAATCAGTCCCAAGGACCTAAGTTTAAAGAAAAACTGCGACGAACAGATAATTCTCTATGATTTACCTTCAAGAATGAGGGAAAGATTGTTGATTAGAATTTAAGAAATTGGATCGTCAACGAAATTGAGTTAAGGCTTAACGAAGAGAACAGCGGCAGACGAAGTGATAGTGAAAATTTTAGTGACAGACTGGTCTCGAGTTTAGGCGAAAAAGATTTAGATAACAAATTTCAGATTTGAAAAGAAGTGGAAACTGGAAGAAAATGACGACGATGGAAAGAGACAGAGGGGTTTTGGGGACAAAATACTATGTAGCCTTTTAGATTTTGTAAAATAAACCACATGAATTAAAATAAAAAAATGCGTGCTGTTTTCACGAACAAATTAGGGAAATTTTTATAAAAAAATTCTAATTAATTATTTTTAATTAGCTTTTTAATATCCAATTTTTTAAAATATTTATTTTTCTATTTCAACTAGTTATATCAAAAAAATATTTCACAAATATTCATTCTCATATGCCATTACCACGTACAGTATACCTATTTTCATTAATCCAATTTTTTTTTTTGTTATAATACGATGTGATTTTGACTTCTTTTTCACACATCGGTAGCTATCCTTTGAAGGGATATTCCCTTCGTTTTATCATTTTAAGAGCGCTTTTAGGTAAAAGTACGCGTTGAGGGTTTTTTTTGGGCTTTTGTAAGCATTATGGATTTCATCAACAAATTATGGATCAACAACCGAAGAAATGAGGAATCCTGCCGTGGAGTGACGACCGACAGCCCATTGGAGCGTGGAGCGTCGACCGACATCACATGGACCTGTCGACCGACAGCACACCATGGTGTCGGTCGACACCCTCTTTGAGGCAAAAATGAAAACTTTCCAAATGACGATGATTATGCAATGAAAATTGATTGATACTCGATATTCAGCTTCTAGAAGACACATTTTTACCATAGCTCGTGTCTCTTACCTATAAATACTCTTGTAGCTCTCACTTTACAATCATTCAAGTTTTAATAAAAAGTCTCTCTACAAATTTGGTTCGTATCATGTCTTTTCTCACCATGTGTGAGTAGTTCCTTGTTGAGTTATGTGTAGTAGTAGGATTGTGCATATCATAGTAGTATGTTGGTGTCGTTTCTCTTGGTTTTCGATGATACTCTTTAGAGTGATCCGATCTCTATGCCATTCAAGAAAGGGGAGGATCATTGGGTATTAGAGTGTATGTTCCCCCCAAGTGAACGGTCTTAGGTACTTAGGCTCTGACAAAGCCGTGGTTATGACACGCCGGGATTCCAATAATAGACGTTACTAGCTTTCATGGCGGACTACAACTAGTATTAGGAATTGATCGCTTTATTTGTGAGTCTAGTCTAAATCTCTATGCTCCTTTTCTATTGTAACCATCACTGAAAGGTATCCCGTAGGACTGGAAGAGTCTTCACCTTCGCGAAAGCAATAGTCTTGTGAAGCAACATGTGTTCTAGCTTAAGAACGAGAAAACTAAGAGCGTAGTAGCAGTAGACACTCCACAAGAGTGTCGACCGACACCCCATACCTCGGACCACTGTCGATCGACGTCCTGCAAAGGTGTCGATCGACACTAGTCCGAGAGCCTACTACTTTATTGTACTTTATGAACCTGCATGGGATTTAATGCTTTCTTCTATTGTTTTTACCGTTTACAGCATCATCCTGCAATTGCTACTTATTCGCTAATCATCATCATCATCATCTTGTTTGCTTGATCTTGGTTTCATAGTTTCATATTCATCTTTGCTTCTCGTACTTTGTTTCGTAATATAGTATTTATCTTATTGGTATTTCATTTCTAGTCTAGTTTGGTCATTGGTTCTTGTGTTCGACCTCATCTATACTACACCGATTAATTTTTGTTGTTTAGGCGGGTATTGTAAATTTATTTGATTACCCACTGACAAAAACACCATCATCATGTTGACCAACTTGTTAAATTAAATTATAAGAATAATCCACAATGTGATACAACCACTTCACATGGGTAATAGCTGACCCAATATTTGATAAATAACACCTCACAAAAGAGGATACTAAAACTTCTAAAATGGAGTAAAAATTCAAAACTCTTAAAAAGGAGTGAAAGTGTTCCCGTGGATCGGGATTACATATTCAGTTATCGTCCCAACAACCACACTTGGAAACACTCGCTACATTCTATTTTTTCGATAAATACCGAGTCAAGCTAATATTAGTGTGGGAGGTGTAACCTAATGGGTAATCTCCATTTAAAACAACATAGATGGCAGACATAGTTACAACATTAGACATAACAAATTTTACAAAACCCACTAAATAATCAACAAAAAGCACTAAAATTGACTTTATAGAGCTACGTGGCTCTATGTAGATCATAAAATAGACTGAGGCACCATCAATTTTGTTACATTTTGGAAGCTTCTATCACCGTATACAACACCAACTAAAAACATCGATTTATTTGACCTACGAAAGAGATTTTTCTCGTGGTGTGATCAGATTAAGGTCCTCGAGTGAGGGTAACACATAGCTAATTATGATATGCAACATAACGAAGCTATTCAGACTAACCCTCTTCTTTACATGAAGATCTTTCAGATCTAAGACAAAATAGATCTCTGGCATGAGAGACAATGATTCTTTTGGGAAAAAAAAAAAAAAAGATTAACGGTTTCTTCAATCTAACAAAGGATAGTTTGGATTTGGCAAATCTTCAATTTGTTATCAAAGCCAAAAGAACCATGGAAGAAGAACAAAATATTCGAAGAAACAAAAGAGAAAACTATATAACTATTTACATCTCGTTGACGAAGTCGGGAAGACGCTGAGCACCAAAAACAAAGAGAAAGGAGATCAAGGTGCCGATTGGTAAGGGCTTTAAAAGTTGTGGCTATAGACTTTTTTTTATGTTAAACTGTTAAAACTGTGACTGTTAAAACAGTGACTTTTAAAAAGATGGAAAAATCATTTTTTTTTTTTTAGAAAAAAATAGACTGCATGAACAAAAAAGTAGAGAAAGTGGCCGTGAGAATTTATAGGAACACTTTTAAGACTTTAAAGACTTTTATTTTAAAAAAAGTCCCATTGGTAAAAAATTGGCTTTTAAAACTTTTTTTTCTAAAAAAGTCTCTACCGTCTGTAACTTTCTTTTACCGATCACCACCCAAATTTTAAGATTGGGAACTAGGACTATTAAGAGAGAAGGGATAGGTTTATGAGAGAGAGGAGTTGTTATTCTTATTTGGAGTTAATTTACGTTTTAAAAAATTATAATTTATGGTTGACACTTGATAGGATTTGAGGTTCCATTGGTCTTGTCTAAAAAATTTATAATGTATGATAGTTGGAGAATAAATATGTGACGCCGCGAAACTTTGGAAATTAAATGACCATTTTATAACATAATTTCTATACGGTGTCATATTTTTTACTAACGATCATCGTTTTTTATTGTTATTGAACCTTAATTCATGTAGTCAAACTATAAATTGAGGAATTAATTTGCAACCCTAATAGTTCGAAAGAAAATTTGTGATATTAAAAGACTTGTAATTTTTTTTTTTTTATCAACAACAATAAAATGCATTATGCTGGGTTCGAACATAGATAGTGTCACAGTGATATCACTCGCATAAACTATTAATTAGGCTATCGACAAAAAAAATCGTAGGTATGTTTGGGCTATTATTTTTATATATTCAAAATGCCAAAATCGTAGGTATCTCAGCTGGACCAATCCAAATAACTTAATTTCTTAATTTTGAGACCTATCTTAAAAGTTAAAACCTTCATTCACGGCCATAGAATTAGTTTTAAAAGTCAAGGTTAAAAAGTTAATAATAATGACCAATTTTCATAAGTGGGCCTAGAGAGTTGATATGACCATTAGCCGTCTCGACTACGGGTGGCGTTCGGATATCCGATCGGATTTGGATCAGATATTTTGAATTTTTGGGTTTTTCAGATTTAGGAGTATAGAATCTATTCAGATATTTTCTAGTTTCGGATCGAATTCAGTTCGATTCGATTCGGATTAGTAAAAAATGAACCAAAATTTTTTGGCTCGAGTTCGGATCCGGATTTTAAACATACAAAATCCAAAAGTATTATTAAAATATCCAAACTAATTATTTTTCAAAAAACAATTTAAACAATACACCTAAATTAATTATTTTATATACATATACCTGAATATTTATATAAATAAACTGAAAAAACAACAAAGAAAATGATAAAATATACCTAAAATAACTGAATATACCAAACATATAATCAAAATATATATAATTATATACGTGTTTTATATAATTTCGGATATCTCAGTTCGGTTTGTTTTCGAATTCGGTTATTCGGATCTAGAAGTTTAATACATGTTCGGATTGCAGTGCTAGAGATTGCAGTGCTAAAGATTTATTTTGTATGTGGAGAGTGGAGATTAACAAACTAAAATTGGTAATTTATTATTGATGGTGAAACTTTTATATATTGACTTTGTCAATCAAATTTTGTATGTGGAGAGTGGAGATTAACAAACTAAAATTGGTAATTTATTATTGATGGTGGAAACGCTTCTTGACTTTGTCTATCAAATTTTTTTAATGTGGAGAGTGGAGATTAAGAAACTAAAATTGGTAATTTATTATTGATGGTGGAAACTTTTCTTGACTATGTCAATCAAGATACCCCATCTATTTTAAAACAAGTGTTTCAAACTATATCTACGTATATTAATAAAACATATTAAAATTTCCATAATATCCTTAAAAAGTGAATTAATTCTACATATTTTTCATTAAACTTAGGGTCAAAAGAAGAAGTTAATGTACTCCCTCCGATCTCAATTAAGTGTCGTTGTAGGAGTGATTTTCCTTTTTTTATTAAGTGTCGTTCTCTCTTTTCAAAGTGATAATACTAATTAAATTACTAATATAACCTTAATTAAACTAAAACAAATTATTGAAGCTGACAATAACAAATCTTTAAAATACTTCACCACCGAAAGATATATCAAAAGACAGAATATGAAGAGTCATCTACGAGTATATATTGGGTTAGTCACAACAACCCAGTTGCCAGAGATAACCGTCGGAGAATGTGTGGCGGTGGTCGGAATCCGCACCAGACTTTGATTTTGCGATCGGAAAAGAGGAAGCTTTGTTTCTCCATGTCGAGGGCAAAAGAAATTGATCGGAGGAGCTTGTTTTCAAAAAGACCAAAAAAGAACTATGAGGAGAAATTGATCACATCGGTGTTGGAGACAAAAATAATGGAGTTGGGTTCGTGACTCCATTGTCGTTGCGGAGGTAATCGGCGAAAAAGAAGATAAGAGGAGAAAAGCTGAAATTAATTTATTGAATATAAAACTGAAAATAAAAAATAAAATTGTATATTAGTTTTAATCATGAGGTCAAAACAGTCAAATTATACACTTCCTTAATCTACGAGATTTTTTCTATAACGACACTTAATTAAGATCGGAGGGAGTAAAAAATTGCATTGAAAATGTAAAACTACATTTTTTGTGAATCGAGAAAAATTCTCCCAAACGACACATATTTTCAAACGGAGTGAGTATCAATTACCATGAGCTGGTGGTTGTAATTTTCAAAGATTTTTGGATTGATTCTTGTGTGAATACCATAACAATCAACTAGAACAAACGTTCCTCCAATTTATATAAGGACTAAATCAATTGCAATCCTTCCAGCAGCAGTTCTAACTAGGTGGGGACAACGTTTTAAAGTTATGTATGGCAATGACACAAACAAAACAAACCCAAGTCAAAAGTTTAATAGAGAGCAGATAATTTAGAAGTTCATATAGATTCAGATAATGTTATTTGCTCCTGTGGTACTCTTTAAAAAATTCTCATATAAATAAGGGGAAAAAAACTAAAATGACACAAAATTTAGCGATTTTTACTAGTTTGACACACCCAAAATTATAATGAAAAAATATTTATAAATGTCCACCTTGGCCTTAGACCCTTTAGTAATAAAAACTGTATTTACGGGAAATGCAATTCTATTTTTCGCAGGAATGCGAAAAATAGAAAATCCAGATATTTACAGATTTGCCACTGCAAAAGTCTGTCGTTCATTTGGTGACAGACTTTTGTCATTTCGACAGTTTTATTTTTTTTGGTCATTCTAGTAATATTTTAAAAAACTTTTTCCAAAATCCGACAGAATTTTCTATTAAGTCTATAACACGTAGTGACAGTTTTTTTTCGAGACCGTAGATTTTTTAATATTTTTTTTAAAAAAATCAGATTGTCATAGACTTTTTTAACAAATATGTGGCATGAAGTCACAAACTTTATTTTGGACGGTAGATTTTTTATAAAAATGTTCGAGATTTTTGACAGGTTTTTTAATTTTTGGCAGTTTTTTTTCACGTTGTGACAATTTTTTTTTTCCTAACCATTCCTACGATGGCGAAAAATGACAATTTTTAAATGACTAAAATGACATACTATGTGGTGACAGATTTTTTTTAGTTACAACAATTTTTTTTTTTTTAACTTAAAATGCTTTGTTTGGTGACAGATATTTTACTAATATGTGATGGCCGACTATTTTCGGACTAAAATGACATTTTCTTTGGTGACAGATTCTTTATGACAGATTTTTTGATGGATGACAGACTTTTTACGTGTGATTAGTGGTAGATCTACCAAGGAGAAAAGTAACTTACGTAACCTACCTTACATACAAATATAATAACATAATATGCATTAAATTTCTAATATTTCATTAGCATAATTGGTAAAGTGCACTTCGTGAACCACCATGTCCATGGTTCGAATCCCAAGGACCCTTTTCATTTACATAAAATTTTAATTTTTGAATTTTTCGATTTTTCTAAAATCTCATTAAAAAAAATTTAATTTTTTTCTTTTTTTTCGAAAAAAAATCGAGAAAAAAATTTTCAAAAAAAAAAAAAAAACTTTTTCACTTACTAAATTTTTAAGTTTTGTATTTTCCGATTTTTCTAAAATGTTACAAAAATATTTTCAAAAATCTAAAATCGAAAAAAAAAAAAAATTTAAAAAAAATTCAGAAAACAAATATTAAAATTCTTTTGGAAAATAATAATTTTTTATTACCTTGAATATAGAAATCTCATCATAAAAAGTTGTAAATTTTTGCTTTTAGAAAAAAAAATCGAGAAAAAAATTTGTTAAGTTTTGTATTTTCCAATTTTTAAGTTTTGTATTTTCCAATTTTTCTAAAATTTTTCAAAAAAATATTTTTAAAAACAAAAATTGAAAGAATGTTTTATAAAAAAATATTTATTTATTTATTTTTGGAAAATAATATTTTTTTATTACTTTATATATGTTGTAATTATTATTAGTTTTAATATGTTACATTTAAATGATAATTTTTTCGGTTAAAATATGATATAATTAATTAATATATGTGTTTGAAAATGAATGTTATTTTTGGAACATATACAAAAATCGAAAAAAAGTTTTTTAAAAAAAGTTCAAAAAACAAATATTGGTTTTTTTTTGGAACATAATAATTTTTTATTACTTTATATATGTTATAATTAATTAATCAAATTTTTTATTATTTTATTTTAGATATGTTACAATTATATAATAATTTTTTGTTAATTAAAATATTATATAATTAATTAATAATATTTTTTGTGAAATGAGACATTTTTTTGTTGTTAATAAGTGGGTTGATTAATAATCAATAGTTTAATTTAAACTATGCAAAAACTAATTAAGGGCACATAAGCAATTAAAAAATGCCACATAGGGTTTTTGGACATTTTACAGTAATTTTGTGTCATTCTAGTCCATTTGATTTTGGATGTGTCAAACTAGCACAAATCACGAAATTGTGTGTCATTTTAGTTTGTCTCTCATAAATAAGTGTTGATATACAATTATTTATAAAGCCAAAGTTAACCAGTTTTTCGGTTACAACAAAAAAAACGAATTTACAACCTCAGTTTGATCGAAATGCATGTCCATTTTTTTGTTCTACACCTAAAATATAAACCCCTAAAACCTTAAATCTTGAACCAAATAGTTATTAAATACTTAACTCTAACCCTGTAAAGTTTTAATCCTAAACTCTAAAATTTAAAATCCTAAAATCAACTCGAAAATCCTTAAAATGTATTTTTGGAAAGGAAAAAAATGATATATGTGAAAATGGACATATAGGAACTAGGAAGGGGGCTTTTCAATATTTTTCTTAAATAATAGCTGCACCAACCATATAAACCAAACAATATTACAAGTGGTTTTATTTGATTTCATTTCAGTGTATATAAGACCGCAAGAACCAAATCAAAACTAAACAAGAAAGCGGGCTGACCACTTTATATGGCTAACATAGTTTTTGAACTAGCTTTTGATAGGTTGGAGGTTAACACCATATTCAACGAGGACATAAATCCGTGATCGATGAATCGTCAACAGACGTTGGAACAGACTTACTCGTCGTAAATTGATCTGACATAAGTGGGTCTTTTTGAGGTGTACTCTGAACGTAGAACCCAGGTTCCCGAGGCAATGGTAAAGTCACAGTATTACTAGTGAGCATCATGAAAATGGTTCGCATAGTCGGACGCTCTACAGGATCTTCTTGAACACATAAAAGACCAATATGGATGCATCGAACCACATCACTCTTTTGGCAAGTATTTGCAAGAATTGGATCCACGAGGTTTAACGCGGATCCCTTACTCCAAAGCCTCCAAGCCTATGAAATTGATCAATCTATCAGTTCTTGCAACTTTTGTTTATTGTAAGAAAGGTGAACATATAACTTACATATGTCACCAAGTCATGTGCGCCATCAGTTTCGTAAAAGCTGCTGTTCTTCCTACCACTTATAATCTCAAGAACTAACACTCCGAAGCTATAGACATCAGATTTCATTGAGAACTGGCCATGCATCGCATATTCGGGAGACATGTAACCGCTGGATATTGCACATTAAAAACTTTAATATAATGGAAAATCATATTTCATAAACTTCAGCTTATGAGAAGTTAAGTGGAAGACTTACTAGGTGCCAACTATCTTGCTTGTGTTCTCTTGGGTTTGGTCCATACCAAAGATCCTTGCCATTCCAAAATCAGCAATTTTTGGATTCATATCCGCATCAAGGAGAATATTACTTGCTTTAAGGTCACGGTGAATGATTGTGAGCCGTGAATCTTGGTGAAGATATAGGATCCCCCGAGCAATCCCTCCAATGATTTTGTACCGATGAATCCAGTCGAGTTGACCTTGCTTTTCAGGGTCTGTGTGCACACATCCATGAATTTCAATTATGTTTATAGAAGTTTAACACCGTTATTAAAGAATGGCTAAAGAAGCTTAGAAAAAAAAGCAACAAATTCAACTGACCAGAGAGGAAGTAATCAAGACTTTTGTTGGGGACATACTCATAGACTAGTATCCTTTCTTCTCCTTCTAGAGAAAATCCGAGAAGCCTAACCAAGTTTCTGTGCTGAAGCTTTGCAACAAGAGCAACCTCGTTCTTGAACTCTGTGTCACCTTGTCTTGATGATTTTGACAGCCTCTTCACCGCAACTTGAGTCCCATCAGAAAATGTACCCTTTCCGTTTTCAATGGCATTTTCTCGTTATCCAAACGTGTTCACACAAAATTCAGTAAAAAGTACATAACCTCAAGCTAGTAATAAATAGTGTACCTTGTAAACCTCACCGAAGCCACCTCTACCGATCTTATTACTATCTGCAAAATCATTTGTTGCAGCCTGAATTGTTCTATAATCAAGCTGCAGGGATTCTATGGTTGTCATATCATCTCCTGGTACACAATAAAAGTCATTAAATTAGTAATAAGGAAAAATTATTACACAAACCCAACTAAGATAGTTACACTTTCGAGTATTTACCATTGAAGGCTGGTGCAGTATCATGTGCCCTCTTACCCCGCTTTGCAAAGAAACAATAACCAGCTATGCAGAGAAGAACAACCACTATGATAGGCACAACAATGACTAGAGCTAAAACACTTGAATTCCCACCTTTCCCTGCTTATAAAAGATCATTTGCTTGAGATCGGAGAGCGCTATTATTTCGGTTAAACGAAAAACAGAGGAAGAAGAGAGAGTTCACCCTGGTGTGGAGAAGATGACACCCGAGGAGTAGAGGTAGGCGGAGGCGGCAGGGGTGCTTGTTGAGGTGGTGGTGTTCTAATCCCGCTTTCGTTGAAGAACGGGTAAAGCTCATACCTTGAATCACAACTAGGATAAAGTAGTCTTCCTCCAACTTTGTTAAGCGGCATTTTATTGATAGAATTTTGAAGACAGCTTAAGCAGTCTGCTCTTCTAAGATCAGGGGTGCACTGAGCCAAGACGTACAAACTCTGGAGTGCAGTCCAATTGGCCTTTATGGTATTAAACTTTCTAGAACTGTTCGCTGCCTCCATGGCAGCTTCGTTCATCTTGGATGATACCAAGTCTGTGAAACGTTCTTCTTCGTTAGATGTAACATTATTGGGGTTCATCAAGATGTATCCTCCCTCGTATGTAACGGTCGATAGAATATCTTGGTGAGAGTATCTGAATATGCACTCCTCGTAAAAAAACACGGCTTCTTTCTCATTCGGACATCTCTTCAAGGTGTCGTTGTTGGCTGAAAAGGCGACGCAGCTGCGACAAACTTCTGGCGAGACATCTCCGCGGCAGAGGAAAAGTCCGGTGACCTTGTTGGGGGCTTGTCCCACGGTGGCGTTTTGGAATCCAGTGGAGTAAGAGGCGTTGCGGGAAGATAGAGAGGATTTAAGGGCTCTGAGATTGGTGGAGTAAGTACTGTTTCTTGTGTACGTAGTGGTATTCTTACAAACATAGTATAAGAAAGAAGGATTTTGAGCAGAGGCTCTGAAGCTAGTGAGGAAAGAGAAAAGACAGAGGAAAATGAAAGAGACGCAAGAAGACATGGTTCGAATTCCTTGTTTTGGATTTAGTAACTTGATGAAGCTCACACATATAAAATGAAATTATGGTCTGTGGCGACGACTCAAAGTAAACGCTAGTGTCACTGTTTCACCTTCCTCATAATAAGTCTCGTACGTCCACTGTTAGTTCAGGTGGAGAAATATCTATATGGTAGCAAGTCCAATGGTAAGAGTCTAATGATTATTTTAATATTATCATTATCAATTAATTAAACAACAAAATCTACTAAAGACACTCTAAATAAATGAGGCCTCCAATAGAGACTTTCTTAATGTGGGTCTAATCTATTAATTTAAAACAATTGTTTATTTAAATCCAAATTTGTTTAATTAAAAATATATAAATAAATATAATAATGATTGAAGCTGTTGTCTCTATTTTGCCTCACTCTCAATGTCAAGTAGATTAATACGAATGTTCCCACACTTGATCTGCAATTCCAAAGACATCTCTCGTTATGAATGCTACGTAGATTCGTAAGCATATACACCCATTTGTATGCAGTATACTTACAAGATGGAGAATATGATGACGATTTTCCTTGAATCAAATGAAGCACCACGCTTGTATCTTCTCCATCTGTTAGTTGGTGCATCATGGCATCTCTCGGAGATAGCTTTATCTGCAATACATTCTCAAATTTCAGTACATTAACATATAAAACTTTCGTAACTTTACTGAAATATTGTTTTATCTTAACAGTGATCAAGCTTGCTTGTCTCTGTAACACATTTTGTATATGCTGTAAATTAAAGACATTGTTGACACATGAGAAGACATTCGGATTATCATCTTTCGATATGGACCAAGCACACTAGCTTATATAAGACAGAACTTACTGCGGCTGCGCTCTCGGATTTCACACTTCCAACAACTTCATCATGCGATGTCACGGTCTCACAACCATTCCCTTTCTCGACATTTATATCCACAACACACGACTGGTAGGAATCTGTACCTCCTAGAAGCACATTGATGCGGTTCTGCGTTTTCTGACAATCAGTTGCGCATCGATCAACACCTGGTTTTTAGATGGAAGCAGAGCCTTGACAAAGCTCAAGAGAGTAAAGTGCGAGTTACATTGCGGGAATGTGTTTCCTTCATCAGGTAAGACTGAGATAGCACACACATCTTGGACCTATACAAATGGCACAGTTTAAAGGACTTAGCACACTGCATACCAATGATCTACTGATTACCATTTCAGCCCTCTTTCAAATTGTAGTAGAAATTTTGTCGTTGTGGTCTACTCTAACAAATCCTAGTTTCAGAACACTCCATTATGGGCTTGGACATCAAACCAATAATTCGAAAAATATGTTTAGTTTCTACTAATTCCTCTCTCACAGTGTGATGAAGTTGAGTAAAGATCAAATTCTCTCGACATGTTCAACTCTAAGCAAATCCTAGTTCACAGCAAGAGTCAATGGGTTTTGGTTCATCCATTAAGGACTTGTAAATTATAGAAGAACTCACCAGTGAAGTATCAATGCCACGGCCATCTTTCAAAGGGAATGCAGTCTCTTTAACAAGAAGAGGAAAAACATCTGCATCATACCAACAAAATGTCATCATTACTCATCAATATCCTTCTGAAACTTATCAAGAATCTGAATTTGAACATGCATAATCCTTAGCTTTACCTGTTGTGTTATGCTTGCCACCATCATTAAAACTCGGCTTAGTCGCCTTAAAGCTCGGAAACTACCGTCTTTCTCCAACAATATCTGAAAGAACAGAGCTTTCTCGCTACAAAATTTTCTCATAACCGTTCTAATCCACAGCTTCTTATCTAACTGTTCCAGCAGAATCATTGCACTGGCTGAATCATTCCTTTTACAGTACTCATGGGCTAATGTGACCGAGTTACATCAGAAGGAGATATACCTTTGTCAATCAATCATTGTTTCATAAAGCTTACAAGCTTCATCTAATGCAATTGGACCATATTTGTAAGTCTACCTGAACCGGAAACCATCACATCAATTTAGTTTTTAATAATTTGTGCCTCTGGTGAAGTAGTCTACTCAGAGTGTTCACTCTAAAACTAAGAACACTTCAAAGAGGTGAAAATGTTGAGATTGCTGCATAATCTTCACTAGAGTACCAACCAAAGAGTAAATGAAACCAAACAACAACAACAGCAAGACATTTCAGAACTCTAGTCCTTAATTCTTTAGCTTAAAAGCCTTAACGTCATCAACAAAGGCTTTCTTAACCAGTGACACATCAGCAGCTCCAAGCACCACGTGATACCCACGTGCCTTCATATCCACTGGCTTGTCCTGAGCAGTGGCCATCCCTGCCAAGTAAGCTCCTCCCTTCGCTGGATCAGAGGCCAAAACCGCCGTCTCCGCCGTCCTCATGGCAGACTTCATTTTCGGGTTTGCTGGATCCTGAAGAAGCCCCAAACTCGCGCTCAGATCCCTCGGCCCCATCATCACACAATCCATCCCTTCAACGGCCACGATCTCGTTCACGTTCTTAACCCCTTCTTCGGATTCGATCTGCAAGTTCAAATAACATTAAACATGTCTCACATTTTAGAATCGAAGAGACATTTCGAAGTAAAATTTCTCACCTGACACATCACGAAGAGATTATCTCCGAAATTAGTCAAATAGGATTCGTTGAAGCCGTACTTGGAGTCTCTGACGACGGAGTAGGCGCAGCCTCGGAGACCCTCAGGACGGTATCTACAGAAAGAAACCGCTTCAGAAGCAGATTTACCGGTCTCGACCATCGGGAACATAATGCCATCGGGTCCGAGATCTAAAGCCTTCTTTGCCCAAGCCTGGCTAATGTCGGGAACACGGAGGACCGTTGAGCCACCGGCGGCTTCAATCGCCCGGATGCAGTGAAGTGCCTCTCGGATTCCTCCTGGACCGTGTTCGATATCTACGATGATGAAGTCGTAGCCGGCGAGTGCAGCAATCTCCGCCATATCAGGCGAGAAAGAGAGGAGAAAGAGTCCATAGAGAGTCTCTCCATCGCGGAGACGAAGTTTCAGGGATTTTTTGGGAGAAGAAGCCATTGAAAGTGAGATGAATTTGAGGAAGATGATAATAGTTTTTATTACACACTCAGTTTCAACAAACATATATTTTTTTCGATTTACTCCATATTAAGTAAAAGAATCAACGTTCAGTAATAATAATTGTATTTTTTTTTTACAAAATTATACAATTTCGTTTGACTCTAAGTCTAACCTAATGATAATTCAAAAAATCAAATATTACCATAAATACTTCTTAAATTCTACAATTTTGGATTATCTATGAATTAAAATTTATACTAAAATAAACAAAACTATTTTTAAAGAATAACAAAAAGTAAAAAAATGTATGGAATAGAGGAAATATATATTTTTTTTTTGTCTACTAGTTGAAAATAAAAGAGTACCCCTCTGATTCTTTTGTCTTTTTTTTGTGATTTTTTCTCTTTCTGTGGTCATAATATAGTTTCTTACTGTATTTGGTCATAATATAGTTTCTTACTGTTCACACCAAAAAAAAATATAGTTTCTTACTGTATTTATTACCCACATGACACATATTTGATCATATCTCAATATCTACCGAGTTCAAATATCGTCAATTGAATATTTGAACTGATAACAATAGCATTTTCGGATTTTAAGAATAACACATATTAAACCAAACCACATGGTTTCTTCCTACTGTCAAAAGATGCTTTTTGCATCACAATCAAATTCAAAAGGCTAATTATCTAAGGGGATATTAAAAACATATAGTCAGGGTTTAGTAATATATGGACATACAATAAAACCTCTATAAATTAAAACTTTATAAATTAATAATTACTATAAATCAATAAAATTATCCGGTTCCCAGTCGAATCAATGTAAAAAATGATAATTTTCGATAAAATAATTAGATAATAATTTTTCTTGAAACTTCAGTGTGAAATATAATCCCTATAGTAACATAAATTAATAATCATAAATCTTAGGCATATATATAACGTGTGTTTAAGAAATTGTAGTAAAATACGATGTGATGTATATATTTCTTTTTACTAAGTTTACTTTGCTAAAATGAGTTATTGTATTTACTTACTATGTCATTTTTTTGTAACTATATTTACCAGTTATGTGGTTGTGTCGTTGTGAACGATGAGGGTCTGGATTTTGAATGTTAGTTGTGCTAGTGACGACTATGCTTTTTAAGTGTCTTTGTATGTTTTGGGTCGTTAGGTGTGTGATAGTGAGTGATGTGGATACCTATGAGATGTCTGAAGGAAGAAACTAGTTTAACTCTGAGTTTACTCTTTCTAAATGTTCTTCACTAAGCTCAGAAATGAAATTTTAAAATCTGTTCTACACGAAACTATAGAATGTCTATACAAAATATCTAAGTGATCATTTGGAAAAATACCTCTTTTGAGTTTTAAAATTTGAAAAATATCCCTTTTATTTATTTTTAAAAAACTAATTATTTTATGAGACAAATTGACTAAAATAACCTCATTAAAATTTTAAAGAAAAAGAAATATATATATTTTTTTTTTGGTCGGAAGAAATATATATTTAATATAATTTTAAACTGATAATTTCCTTTTGAAAATGTTAATCTAATTATTATTTTAATTATAATTTTTAGTATCCTAGATAAATTTTGAAAATAATACACGTCTTTTAATATCGAAATTAAACAAATAAATATCTTTTTATTGATATTTTCTTTTATCATGAAAAATTGAGTTTTATAATTTTATGAGCTCCTCGTCGTCGTTTTTCTCTGACGTCGTCTATCTCTACCATTGTTTGTCTCTACTATCATTCTACTTAAAACATTTAGTTCAAGTGATTTATCATTCCTCATTCCGTTAAATCGTAAGTCACTGTGCTCATACGACTGATTTATTTTTAAGTGCTCAATTTCTGTGATCATATAGTCTCTGTAGTGTGGATTCATCCTCAAATTAATCCATCTAATTTATATCTCCAAGAAATAATATTACTGTTCTTAAGAATTTACTAACTTCCCCCACGCAGGAAGAAACAACTAATAACGACCCATTAGAATTTTAACTTATTAGATACATAACGCTTAGATCATTTATACATGACATTAGTTTCATTTTTATGATTTTGTTGTTTACGTTTACTTCGTATAACCCATACTAACGCATTCCCAACGATTTATTGTTCCCTGACTTTTTTGTATTTTTCTTCTCCATTTTTTTTTTTTTGGCTGGAAGAAAAAAGCTACATTATGAGCAAAGCTCTTGACCAAAAAAAAAAAAAATGAGAAAAGCTATTCACGTTAATATTATGAAGTTTATGATGGCGTTTAAATTTTTTGATGAGAAAAAGTTATGTTTATGATGAGAAAAACTTATAATTGATTTATATAGAGAAAAGCATTGAAGAGATAATCATCACTAAAATAAAAAAAATTATCTAGTGACTTATAAATTATTAAACTAATAACGAATATTTATCTCATATATTAATAATAATAATTTATATGTAATATTGAACATTTATGTGATCCATTAATAATACTTTACATCTAATTTTTTAATAATCTTAAAAAGAACAAAAAATACTTTTAAATTGTCTCAAGTTATTATAACTTAAAAGGAAGAAAAAATCAGCTTGATTTAATTCTTCAATGTGTTCATAAAGTTTAATATTGAGATAATATTCTACAAGCTAAAAACAAGGATATTACATTACTTGAGGAATTCTTTTATTTTTTATTTTTTATAACATCATAACTATTTTTATCTTTTTTTTTTGTTTAATTGTTATTTATAAAATTTAAACAAGGATAAAAAGTCTTTTAATATTATTACAAAAATGATTTTCTACCAAAAAAATAAAAAAGGTATTTTTCAAATTTTAAAACCCAAATAAGGTATTTTTCAAATTGTCCCAAATATCTAATTGATAGAAATATACAAAATATCTAATTGATAGAAACTAGCTACATGTCCTACCACAACTCCTTTTTCTAAACTCACCTTTCCTCTAGGTGGTGTGGTCTTTTTATACCAAACAAAGTTTCAACTGCGTAGAAGATTACCCAACCGATTGTAATTTTTTCTTCCTTTAAAAATTTGACTGAAATCGCCACATACATACCCATAGAGCAAACATACATAGACACAACTAGTAGCACAATCCACAGCCTTTGGATGTGTTGTTTGTAGATCGTCACATAAGGCATCACCTTTCCCCAAAATATGCACCCCCTCAAATGATTATATTTTAGCATAAAATGAACAAAAATGTAAATTACAATATTATATCTATAATTTTAATTGTATATTGATAAAACAAACACCAACCATTTATTTATAATAAATTACTTCAATATTATATCAAGCACCACTACTGTAATCCCAACCAAATGTAATTTTTTCTTCCTTTAACAATTTGACTGAATCCGCAACAGAGATCCCGAGCAATGCATCCCCCGTTCCGAAGAAGTCGGCTTTCATGAAGATCTTCGCCACCGAGAGTATATGGAAGTGGGCAGAAATGTAGAAGAAGTGGGAGAACACATCCCAATACTCAGATTTCTCCAACGCGTCAGTCGAGAACTCAAATCCGTATAGCAAACATACGTACACACAGCTAATCGCATAGCCCTTGGATGTGTTGCTTGTAGATCGTCACAAAAAGGCATCACCTTTCCCCGGAAATATGCACCCACACAAATGATTATAGCCCACGCAATTGAACAAAGAATTATCAGAAGTTTGCAAATATGTTTCAACATCATCACAATGGTGGCAATACCACAGAGAGATAACATGGTGTAGAAAAGAAGAGTCCCTAGGCTTAGTGTATGCTTCTCAATAGTGTCTAGAAGAGACTCTTGACTCTCCACATCGACCTCTCCTTGGATCTTTTGCTTGTAACTCTCATTAAGCTTAGTCAATGTGTTATTCTCAGATTTCAGTTGTTCAATAGTCTTAAGATGAGCTTCTGGTTTGTTCACAGCTTATGTAACCTGGACTAGTAAGTCCTTAGGCCATCTCCAATGGGACTCCATTACACCAAAATTTGGTGTAAAACTTCTCCAATGGGACTCTAAAACACCAAATATTTGGTGTTATGTGAATAGTGTTACACCATATTTGGTGTGATACTATTCATCACACCAAACATTAAAATATATATATTTTGGTTTTTTGTGTTTATTAATTGATTAAAAATTGTAAATAAAACATAATTATATCATAAATATTTTTATAACTTTCAATTGCAATAATACGAAATTTTCGTTGTAATTAATGCACAACATTTAACAAAAGTAAAAATTTATTTAGATTTAACATACAAATTAAAAGTTGAATTAAACTAAAAGCATTAAAATTTAGCACAATGTAATTTAGTTTTTAAGAATTTTAATTTACCAAANTAATTTAGTTTTTAAGAATTTTAATCTACCAAAACTATTTAGTTTTTTTTTTTAAAGAAGAATTAATAATATAATAGTAATAAATATTAGTTTTGAAGTGATATTTGGTGTTATGGTTGGAGATGAAAAACACCATAACACCAAATTTGGTGTTAAAATTACANTCTTAGCGGGAAGACGCAACCTTCCCTGCTCTTTCAAATGCCTTCTCTTCTCATTACTAAAAGTCTGCTTCAGATCCAACAATTCCTCCGACAATCTTTGATTCTCGACATCAACTTCATGGATTTTCGTTTCAAAACCAAACCTTAACGAATCTCTCTCATTTACAAGCATCCTAATCTCGTCTTCTCTATCATCTATCTCTTTAACCAACCTACCGACATCAAGACCCTGTTCTCTAAACCGATCTGCAACATAAACCCTAACAAGGTCCGATTCCATATCCAACATAAGATTCTTATCACACAACTCATCCCTGTCCAACCCAGAACGAACCAACTCCTCCTTCTCTGAATCCAGCGTCAAGTATGTGACTTTCTCTTCCATGGAGAACCCCAGAGGTTTCAGGTTCTGGAATTGAGCGTTGGCGACACGATTATGCGTCGGGTCGTTCCTCTCCGACCCAGAACGAGCCCAACTCCTCCTTCTCCGAATCCAGCGTCAAGTCTGTGACTTTCTCTTCCATGGAGAACTCCAGAGGTTTCAGGTTCTGGAATTGAGCGCTGGCGACACGATTATGCGTCGGGTCGTTCCTCTCCGACCCAGAACGAGCCCAACGTCAAGTCTGTGACTTTCTCTTCCATGGAAACAGGGGAATCGGACGCTGGATTCGGAGAAGGAGGAGTTGGCTCGTTCTGGGTCGGAGAGAGTTAAGTATGTGACTTTCTCTTCCATGGAGAACTCCAGAGATTTCAACGATTATGCATCGGGTCGTCCCTCTCCGACCCAAAACGAGCCAATGCCTCCTTCTTCGAATCCAGCGTCTGATTCTCTTGTTTCTTCTTCGTCATCGTTCTTGGGATTCACAAAAAGCTTTTACGGAGAATTAGGGTTTTTCTAGGGTTTCGATGGGCGATGGTCAGAGAGATTATGCAACAATGGAGAAGAGACAGAGGGTGTTAGAGTTGAGAAAGGAAGGTATAGAGAGTTAGAGCATCATTAGTGGTGATCCCCATTAGGGGATCATTTGACTAAAATAATATTAAGTATATTATTTAATTAACGTTAAGATCTCATTAAAGTTTTTTGTGAAAACACCCCTCCACTCATGATCCCCTAATGAGTATATTTGTACATTATTTAATTATTTTTTTAATCAATTAAATATTAATTATCTTACAAAATTAAACAAGTAATTAAGGTAAAACAACTAAACATATTCAAATTAATAAGATTGAACCTTAAAAAAACACAAATATTTAATTTTACATTATTTAGAAAATTATAAATATTTCACAAAATCGGGAAAAAAATACAAACTTTATTCTAATAGAGTAAACATGATACGAATGAGTTTTGTGGCCAATTAAATTTTCAGGTCATCATTTGTTGTTTCGTATGATTCTAGTTTTTGTTTGAAGATAATAGTGTATATCAATTTTCAGAGAAAAACAAAAAAATAGTAATGTAAATTTCCAGGACAACAGACGTTTGCTCATAATCAATTTTTAGAGACTTGACGGCTTTTTTCTCTCTTTTTTTTTTACGGCTAAACGACGAAAATATATAGGGAAATTGGTATAATAACAAAGATAATTATATAATTAAAAAAAAAAATGTGGTTTTTGGGATCGAAAGGGGATTCTCAGCTCGTTCCACAGCAGAAGAAGTCACTCATGGAGTCGACGGGACTGGCCTCACCGCCATTGTCACAGGTTTCTTCTCTCTGATTCTGTGTCTCTGGTCTATTTATACACTTAGTATAATCACTGGAAGTCCTCTTCACTGTTTGTTGTCCTAAAGTTTTATTTTTTGTCAATAAAGTTACAATCTTTGCTCACAGACTTGCTTTGTTTGGTGAATTCTTTGTAACTCCTATTGCAGACCTTTTACCTCATATGCAGAATAATATGTGCTCATGTTTGTCTCAGCTCCTTGTACTTTGTGTCAAATTCTAACAGAGGATTCTTGAAAGATTTCGGTTATCATTTTAGAAGTCAACAAGAGTTTCTGACATCACATGTTGCTTATAAATTAGAGTCTAGCATAGACCGAGCCAATTTTTGTGTTTGCATATGCATTTGTATCAGTCTATCAGGGTATTGAAGTGCCTAGGAAGTAGGAACTACATAAATTTAGTATCCTGCATTTGATCTTGATGGACTTGTTTGTCTCTTTACGTTTTTTCTTCTGTTGGTCTTCGTGCTTTCAGGCGCATCGACTGGTATTGGAGTAGAGTCAGCGCGTGTTCTTGCACTACGTGGTGTGCACGTGGTCATGGCAGTGAGGAACACAGGTTCTGGTGCTAAAGTCAAGGAAGATATTGTCAAACAAGTCCCTGAGGCTAAGGTCGATGTCATGGAGTTAGATCTCAGCTCCATGGAATCTGTCAGGAACTTTGCATCTCAATACAAATCTGCTCGTTGTCCACTCAACCTCTTGATGTGAGCTATTGAATATACTATGGTTTATGTATAGTGGTTTGGACTTACCTGACGATTAATGTTTTGCAATTGTCTCATTTTTTTAAAGCAACAATGCTGGGATTATGGCATGTCCTTTTATGCTCTCTAAGGACAACATCGAGCTGCAACTCGCAACCAGCCATTTAGGTAAGTGCATGATACAAATTACTTTAAGATTATGCCTCTGTCCAACATTTCATGCTATCGCAACTTTGGTTAATCTAATCATGGATCTGCAGAATTATGGTTCTAGTTGTCTGTGATTATTGGTATCGGATACTGTGAGCGTAGTGACCTGTAACACCATGATTTTCATAATTTTCAGGTCATTTTCTGTTGACAAAAACTTCTCCTAGATACAATGAAAAGCACATCACGTGAAAGCAAACGAGAAGGAAGGATTGTTAATCTGTCATCAGAAGCTCATCGTTTCTCATATCCCGAGGGAGTCCGTTTTGATAAAATTAATGACAAGTCAAGGTATTTTATAGTTACTCAAAGGCCAGTTTTTCGTATCTACAGTTCAATCCACATTTCATCTCCATTGCAGTTATAGTAGTTTTCGAGCCTATGGACAATCTAAACTCTGCAACATATTGCACGCCAATGAGCTTGCTAAGCAACTAAAGGTAACTTACAAAAGAGAAAACTTCTGTCAAATCGAAATCTACGTTTCATGGATTATCTTGACTTTGTTTTTTTGGTATGAATACAAACAGGAAGATGGAGTCAACATTACAGCAAATTCAGTTCATCCAGGAAGCATTATGACAAATCTCGGGCGCTACTTCAACAGTTATTTGGCTGGTAACTTCTTTTCTCTAATTCTATTTTCATGAATCCATGCTCTATAAGGTTACTGGCTTGATGCAGGAGCTGTTGGGGCAGTGGCTAAATATGTGCTCAAGACTGTTCCACAGGTATGCCACATACCGTATGTGAATAAGGTTTATCCGGTCAAGTTACACTATGCTGGTTAATGATATACTGGTCTAGCTTTAGGGGTCAATATGGTTTGTTCGCGTATCTGGTTCATCATGTCGAGTATGGTTCGGTTTTGTAGGGGGCTGCAACAACTTGGAATGTGGCATTGCATCCTCGAGTTGCAGGAGTCACAGGGGAATACTTCTCAGATAGCAAGGAAAACATTTGCAGCAAGAATGAGGGAGAAGAATGTGACTATATATACGGCTTTGAACAAAAATCATATTTTACTTTCTCCAATGAAAGAAAGACCAAAATATGTAGTTTGACAAACATGGTAATTTTGTTCTAGTGAAAAACCTATTTGTGTCTAATCTAGTGATCCTGGATTCCTTAAAACCTAACTATGAAACCTAGACATATCACTCAGTCTTGACTTTGTTGAGCTCTTGTTTACTCTTGTGTAAAAGGAACTTGACTTTCTTGAGCTCTTGTTTAGTCTTGTGCGATTGGAACTTCTCTACAGCAAGTGCCTTATGAGCTTGTGCAAGAGCGATCCGTAGCGCTTCAACCTGGTCAGTAAGCTTCTCATTAGCCGCAGTGGTATCATCACAAATCTTTCGCAGCACAGTAACATCATTCGCTAATTCCACAAGCTTTAGCTCCTGACCACAGAAACGCTCCTTAAGCTCAATCTTGTCCTTGTTAAGCTCAGATTCCTTACACGTCTTGTGATTCTTTAACGCATCTGCCATCGTTGCTTTCAAAGAATCTTCAAGATGCTCCTCCAACTCGTCACGCAACTCACTGTTCTTGGAGACGAGCGTCTCAATCTCCTTTTCATTCTCCATATTCTTCTTATTAAGATACTCGCTAAGCGACTGCAACTGCTCGATTATCTCTTCCATGGTGTACTCTACTTGTCGATCTCGGGAGGTTTCTGGTTCTGGATTTGAGCCTTCTCACAAAGCTGTCACGGCCGGAGAATTAGGGTTTCTCGAGAATTTTGATGCTTTTCAGTGACTCTGAGAGATGTTTGCAACAATCGAGACAAGATATAGAGAAGATTTTGATGGTTTTCAGTGACTCTGAAGTTTTTTCCAAAAATCGACAAGATATATATAGAGAACAAAAAGGAAAAGAAGAAAAAAAAGGAAAACAAGAAGAAATGTAAAGAACCGTGTGTGTTCCTTGGGCCAAAAAGGAAAGTGATTAAACTTTTTTAAAATAGAGAAATAAATGAAAAATACATTTATTGGGCCAAAAAAGATAAGTATGGTCCGTTGGTATTGTCTGTGTTTAGTATATTGGTGATGGTATCCTTGTAGCGGTAAGTAGGAAGTGGGAATGGCACGATTAAATCATTGTTGGACCCGGTTGGGCTTTATTGTAATGCAACAAGTGCTACTATCTCGATAATCCGAGGTCTTGCTCCATGCCATACGATACTCAGTTCTTCAGTTACTTTTTTTTTATTTTTCCTACTGAATCAGCTTACTGTGAATATTATTTCTGTATTTTGGCAGGTCATACACGTTCTCTAGATGTAGCAACTATCGCACAAGGGACCACCAAATTCTTCAGTGTCTTGATCCTTGCTTGGGGTATGAAAGGACTTGTACTTCTTGGTTCTGTATTTAAAACTTAATTTGCAAATGCAACTAGTTCCTGAGCTTACTGAATTATACTCAGAGCCGTGCTTACCATGTAATTAAAGAGGCATTTGCCTCATGATAGTGAAAATTATTTTAATATTTAGGGCCCCAACTTTAAAAAAATCAAGTAATATATAGTAGAGTAATGGCTCAAATATATTTTTAATGGGAATCTCCATTCTAATTTTACAATAAATCTTGTGACAAATGAAAAAATTAATTTTTTTCATCACTTTTATTCGTGTTACAATAAAGTTTTCACAAATTTTTTTAAATTATTTTAAAATTATCATTTTATATACAAGAACATTATTTTATTTTTAAAATTTTGCCTCAACCCTGTAAAGTTCTAAGCACGGCACTGATTATACTGTTGGCTAATATAGACATTGAGTCAGAGAAGTTCAGATGAAAGACTTGTTCCGTCTCTTGAAGGTGATAAGAAACGAAGAGTTGTTCTTACCAAGTTACAACAGCTACGTTCATTTTCTTACATGTTAATCATCCATCCTTGTGTTCGATTATGTTTGTATCAGTTTTTTTTTTATTGAGTTACAGAGTAATGATGTCTCTGAGTTTAATGAAACAGATTGTGGTGGAATGGATTAAGAAGGTTGCTTGGCAACGTCGTCTTCCGAAACACAAGATTGAAGCCACTAACGCCACGATATTATTCCAATGGTAGACCAACTTGGTGTCTACTTTTAAACCATATGTATAAAATTACAATTTGTTATATAAACATTCTTTCAAATTGAATGAATACAATTCTCAGAAAGAAAAATTATTGAAGATATTGAAACCGTACGTATAAATAAAGATTGCATTACTCATAGTTAAAAATGTGCAATAAAAGAAACATAACAAAAACCATTTAGAAAACCTTTTTTTTTTTTTTTTTTTGGCCAAAAAAAAACNGGCCAAATACGAACTTTTAGTTACTCGCATATCACAATGAATTTCAAAACTAATATGACTTTGTAGAGAAGATCAGATTATAAGAAACAATTATAAAAGCAAACCAAAACATTGGAGAAAGATGATAAAGATTCAACTAATTTTATGGACGTATTATTATTCGAAGTAGTTGAACTACAATCTAAGAACAACACAAGTTGACATACATTTAAATTAATTCTAAAAGAATGTATTCTCCATTAATTAAGACTTAATTATATCGCTAGCTAAGATCACATCCATTGTTCAAAACAAAACACACCAAATTTAAACTTAGTGTAGAAGTATGTTGTTAAGGTCGAGTCACTGTCAATTTCAGACAAAATTATTTAGCGTTGTTCCAATCCTTTTTCTCTTTCTTTTTGTAGTGGCCACCATAGCACACCCTCTGACTTCGATGTCTATGCTTTTTTTTGCTAAAAGGCTTTTCTGGCTCGATGTCTATGTTGTTCCAACGACATAATAATCTCGTTTTATATTTATGAAGATTTTAAACAAAAACTGAAGTGTAAACCAAATATAAGAATGATTAATTAGGATATATATATATATATATATATATATCGGTATATATATGTGATATTTTATTTCTAAATAACCATATTGATTATAATTTTTCATTAGATTATACGTACATATCTTGCCTTTAACTCAACACATGTGATGTGTTTAATTAACATGCATACATACATATACATCAGTAGCTTACGTAAGGATATTTGAAGCTTAATTTGATTAGTAGCATGCCACATTAGAGAATAAATCTGTTTGTGAATTCTTAGCTTTGATTTCACACTTAATATTTTAACAAGTAAATTTCATAATTGGCTTTAAGTAGATAATGAATGTGGTCATGAACGGTCACGAAACTTGAGCCAAATTTAGAGTATTCTTATCCTTTTATATATTAATTGATAAGCACAAAGAACCTAAAAATTCAATGTATCACAAAAAGAGTTAATTTGGAACCACATTAATTAAATAGACCAATCAAAACATTTCAAACTATAGTGTGTATATGAAAAGCTCTACATATGTTTAAAATTTTCATATAATTCACTATTATAATCTTAAAAATTAAAATTAAACAAAAATATAATAGTTTTGTTAAATAGAGTTCAAATGATTCATTCTTTTTAATTGATGGAAAATTAATTTGACAATATATTAATATGTATTTATTTACCATATAGACAATAGTTGTTATATTATTTAGACAATGTGATTAAGCATACATTTATTTTCATTAATACTTTTGAATATTTAATCATTATTTATAATCATTATTTAATTTAAATTTGAGATTTTGTAACAGCCATAAATTTTTAAGTGCCATATTTTACATTTTATTTTATTATTGTACATATAAAAAGGACATGAAAAATGCTAGCAATAAATAACGATATGTAGTAACATGTAAGTTGTATATAAGCTATTCAATTCAAAATTTTCAGCGTGAGTTATCCAATCAATATTTTTTCTTCCTTTAACAGTTTGACTGAAATCGCCACAGATATACCTAGGAATGCATATCCCCATTCCGAAGAAATCAGCTTTCATGAAGATCTTTGCCATTGAAGAGTAAGTGGGCGGAAACGTAGAGGCAGAGGGAGAATACATCACAATAGTCTGATTTCTCCATTGCCTCAGTCAAGAATTTAAATCCATAGAGCAAACATACATAGACACAACTAGTAGCACAATCCACAGCCCTTGGATGTGTTGCTTGTAGATCGTCACAAAAAAAGACATCACCTTTCCCCAAAATATGCACCTACACAAATGATTATATTTTAGCATAAAATGAACAAAAATGTAAATTACAATATTATATCTATTATGTTAATTATATATAGATAAAACAAACACCAACCATTTATTTATAATAGATTACTTCAACTTTGTTTTGTAGAAAATTAAACAATATTATATGGTAATAATATTATAAATTAGGAAAATTACAAAAATTCAATTTTAAACTGAAAAATTGGTGCTCAAAAGATTAAAATAAAAAAAACTAATATAACTTATCAGTATTCCAATTTTTGTAAGATTCTTTTGAAACATATATCATGTTAGGCAACGTTTTGCCATATATCGCAATTGAATAAGATTTTCATCAATTTGATTTTTTTTTCCTTCTACACAATATTAGTTGACCTTTTAGGTTCTTTTTGTGTAAACCGATCTCTAGAAATTTATTATTATTTAATTTCTATAACTTAAATTTTTTTTACTCAAAATATTACTTTGACTTTCTTATAGACAACCAAAAATACAAGTTTAAGGTGTATCTTGCCTTTAACTCAACACATGTGATGTGTTTAATTAACATGCATACTGATACTGTATCAGTGATACATCAGTAGCTTACGTAATGATAAATGTAGCTTTGATTAGTAGCATGCCACATTAATAGAGAATAAATCTGTTTGTGAATTTGTAGCTTTGATTTCACACTTAATATATTTTTTTTTTTTTTCCAACCAAACATCTAAAACTAAAATGAAAACGAAGAGGATGGCATCCACCGAGGTGGAAGCCGGTTTACAAAGGTAAATTCCACAAGACGCTCTCTTGCTCCACGCGCCAAGCCATCCGCCTGTCGATTATTGACGCGATTCGTATGGGTTAGAGAGAAGGTTGGGAACCGTTCTCGAAGTTCCGCAAAAATCTCCCACTGGACATCGAACGCCGGCCAAAGAGTTGGGTCTTGAATGATCTTCAACAAGTCCGAGCAATCTGTTAAAAGATTAGGACATGAAAGACCACGATCAAAAATCACCTACATAGCCCAAAGAAGAGCCTCAAATTCCGTATGAAGCGAAGATAAACTACGCCTTACGCCATTCCCACCCATTAGGCTATCAACAATGGGGGTGTTGATAGCATTATTCAACAGCCTAATCAGCAAAAGT
>OVAF01000904.1:6555-26091 GCA_900406245.1 Odontarrhena argentea
TTATAGATATTTTAAAAAAGAAGATATTATTTTAGAAATGTTACAAAATTAGGGTTGTCTCCTCCACTAAAAATAAAAACCCTTTCCCTATCTTTGAGATCTCTCTCCTTATTTTTGTTATCCCTTTGTTATATTTCTTCTCTCTCCTCTCTCTTTGGCTTTGGCTTTCCTTCTCTTTCCTCAATCTCTCTCAGGTTTCTCTCTCCTCTCTCTCCAGAAGGGCAAAAAAATTCCCTTAAAGAGCCGGTTTGTTTGTTTAACCCATCTCATGTAAGTTTTCTCTCTCCTAATCCATTTGCAATCTTCACCCTTGTTATAAACTACTTACATCTCTCTCCTCTCTCTTTCTGTTTTTTTTTTTGCTTTGATTTTACAATGGTCCTTTCTGTACTGTACTCTCTTTTTCTTCTGTATACTCCTCTTGAGGTTTCTTAGAATTCTGGGTTTGAAAGTCCTAGTTCCTTAGATCTACCTCTGGGTTTCTCAGATCTAAGAACCCTAATGGATCTGCATGTTGGTTTTTGTAAGAAATGTTGGGGTTTCTATAGGGAACTTGTCAGATTTCATGTTTATCCACCTTAATTTTGTCCTGGGTATCCCAAAGATCTTATCTTTAAT
Organism: Odontarrhena argentea; assembly: GCA_900406245.1. Lineage (NCBI taxonomy): Eukaryota > Viridiplantae > Streptophyta > Magnoliopsida > Brassicales > Brassicaceae > Odontarrhena > Odontarrhena argentea. The sequence goes on from OVAF01000904.1 coordinate 7,174, forward strand.
GAAATCTATCGTTTTTTGGGATTTTTGTTGAATTTAGGATTAGATCTGCATTTTTTCGGACATAAAACTGAGAAACTCTTAACGCATGTTCTGTCTGATTTTGGATCTGGAATGTTTGTGTTGTGTTCTTGTGATTTGAGACTTTTGACATTTTTTTTTGTAGATCTTTTGAAATGGATGATGATGGGTTTCGTAATTGGGGTTACTACGAGCCTGCTACGTTTAAAGGTAATCTCGGTTTACAGCTAATGTCAAGCATTGATCGGAACACTAAACCGTTTTTACCCGGTCGAGACCCGAATCTGATGATGGGGCCTAACGGGACGTATCACCCTGAGCCTCCAATTCATATGAGTTACAATTGGATTAACCAACAGAAGGATAAGTTCTTCAACATGTTGCCTGTTACAACCACTCCTAACTATGGAAATGTCCTTCCCGAGACTTCGTCGGCTCCGTCGATGCAGATGAATCTGCACCATCATCATCATCAGACCGAGGAACATCCGGTTAAGTTGGAGGAAGATATTGTTCAGACTAAGAAGAGGAAGCCTGGTTCCAAAGCTGGTTCGACGATGACTACAAAGTCGAAGAAGCCAAGGAAACCAAAGGAAGAGAACAACAGCAGTATGAGTGTTTCACGAGTGAAACCGGCTAAGAAAAGTGTCGACTTGGTGATTAATGGAGTCAGTATGGATATTTCTGGTCTACCTGTCCCAATCTGCACTTGCACCGGAGCTCCTCAGCAATGTTACCGCTGGGGATGTGGCGGTTGGCAATCCGCGTGCTGCACCACGAATATCTCGATGCATCCTTTGCCGATGAGTACTAAACGCCGTGGAGCGAGGATCTCGGGAAGGAAGATGAGCCAAGGCGCGTTCAAGAAGGTTCTTGAGAAACTCGCTTCTGATGGGTTTAACTTTGGTAATCCGATTGATCTGAAGAGTCACTGGGCTAGACATGGGACTAACAAGTTCGTCACGATCAGATGATTAGGCTTAAGTAGCATGAAAAGAGAAAGAGAGTAGTATTTCCCGGCGGTTTCATCGATCTCTTCCGGGATGGGATCTCTCAATGATCGTGTATATATACTACAAAATCTGATGTATGTGACCGTTCTTTAGCTCTGTCTGCAATCTGAGTCCGATTCTGCTTTCAGGTAACAATCTTGGTCTTTAGAGTTTGGAAGCAGAAGTCTCTTTTTTATCATACTTTGTTGTGTTATCTGTTTGTTTGGTCTTTCTGTGTGCCTGAGGAAGAAGGTAATTGATGAAATCTGCAGGGAAATTTGAATTTTATTTTTTTCCTTTTGTTGTCCTTTTTTTTTTTTTTTAATTATCTTCTTTTGTTGTCTTTATAAACATTTTACTGACTTGTAACCAGATATTCTTTTAATTAAAAGTTTTTATTATTTTCAGTTTACTGGTAATTGTCAATAACAACTATACCAACCTTAAAATTAAAATTTTGATTTAACTATACTGTAAACGGATGATACAATTTATTCAACCTTAAAGCTACTGATCAGTGGATAATGATTCTGCTTCAATCCTAATTCAAAAACATCTTGCAAATGTACTTGTTGAAAAGGAAACGCATATCGCGAAACCATTCGGTATTCGTAATGGAAATGTTGTCTTGACGATCTGAAGCAACATGTATAATGTTGGAGCAACCTCATCTCACCCTGGACATGTTAGCATTCCAATACAATATGGTTAATTAAATTAATTCCCCTACGCAACATCTTTGACATTGGGGTGATTTGTGATGGTTCGAGATACAGTTTCAATATTTGTCTATAAATTATAAATTCATACATGTAGAATATAGAAGAGTATAAATAAATAAATAAAATTAACTAAAGGTTGTATTATTGTGTTTGACTATTAGAGCAGGTATTAACCCAACAAAGCTTAACACTAGTGGTGACCCTGAAGTCAAACGAGTTTTCTTTATATTAGTGATATAAGTGTTTTGTTTAAAAGCGTATGACTCGAATTCAAGTCCTTCTGAATACATTTTACCGGCCTTGTAAAACTCAGGACTGGGCTATGGTTAACACAATATATTTCTGATGATCTTTTCGATGTGAGAGATGTATTTTCTGCTCTCCTTCTTTCTCTTGATGTTGAGACTATATTATAAAGACTTTGGTTTGGTATGCTTCTTAACCTGCTAAATTATGAATGTTCTGAGAAGCTTGAGATACAAAATTAATTTGAATTTGGACCATGTGATTATATGAACAATAACAACAATCCAAAGTAAATCAAAATACATATAAAAATACAGTAATTAGAGGCTAATCAAGTCTGGAATATCAACTCTAGGAGGAGAAGTAGAATCAGGTTCGGGTTGGTTATCATCATCATCATCATCATCATCAAGATTGATCAAATCAGATTCAAAAACCACCATTTCACGCATCATCTCTTTCTCTTCTTCTTCTTCTTCTTCAACATTCTCTTTTCTCTCTTCGTCCTCTTTTGTTTCCTCATCTTCTTTATTTTCCTTTTTCTTGGTACGTAAAAGTTTATCAAGATGTAACACATCATCAACCGGAATCCTCACGAAATCCGGAATCTCTTTCGTACTCAAAACCCCCAAATCTCTACAGAACTCGAAATACTTATACAAATCTTCACCTTGCCTCATCGATTTCCCAACAATCTTCAACGCTAAATCCGCTTGCGCTTTCCCAACATTAGAATGCACATTCGGTAAAACTTCAGCAATGCGTCGACAAATCCAACCGTAAACCTCCAAAATCTCACTAACAACATTGTCCATAGCTTCATTAATCAAAGGTACTTTCATATTCTCACCAATAGGTTTAATCCTCATCAAAGAATCCACAATTACTTGCATCTTACGTATTATCACAAGCCTAATCATAACCGAAGACTCCTCATCGTATCGATGACGATTCGCGTCGTGGAAAAGAATCGAACGTCGGTCCAGAAACGTGAAATAAGCTCTCACAAAGATATTAAACCCGCTTGTTCTACTCATTTTCGAGTTCCCTTCCCCGAAACTCGATAGGTCGAAAGGTAACCTTCCTATCGATTCCGCGACTGTTGTCTTGCGGAGGAAGAAACCGTGCATTAGCATTAAACCCTTTAACGCCACGGTCCATGATTTCGTGCGTTTGATCCGAGATGAGATTGCGCTTACGAGAGGTTTAAGGCTTGATGGAGAAGCACGAACTTGACGGTATATAAATGATGCATTCTCTGTATCGATTGAGAGCTCGTCGTGGCTTGTGGCTTTAACAACGGCTGTTGTGAGAATGTCATCGGCCGCGATGAGGCTAGGACCGTCTTTGAGTACTACCTCGGCTTTTCTCCATATCTTCATCTTCCGATTTGGGATTCTAGAGGGTTTTTTTTTTGGAGGTTGTCTCTTTTAGTCTTTTGTAATTTCCTTGATTCTTGAGTTGTTTTTTTTGTTGATGTTAAATTATGTGCTGGTTTAAAATGGATTAGATGAGAATTAGCTAAAATTAAGCAATCTCATTTTTGTCTCTTCACCCAAAAAAAAAAAATCAAAGTTGTTCTGTTTGGTTTGTTTTCTGAAATTTGTTGCTTTGTTACTAGTCTTCTAAATTTGTTTTCATGTCATTGCTTAATTAACTATCTTCCTATTTTCTGTTTTTTTTAGTCAATACATAGAACGCGTTACTATATAATCTTGAATGGATTTGGTTGGGGCAGTATATATGTTTGTATAACTTTTTTTAGGGTGGTACATTTTACTGAATTGACTAAAGTTCTTAGTGCAACAGTTTTGATTAGACATATCTAACCTTCAGCAAAATGATAAGAATAGTTTGGGGAACTATATAAATTGAAAACGATTTACGATACGATTTGAATAGTAAAAATGTATATAATGAAACAAATGCAGTCCTACATAATGGTAAAAATAAGTGTGGTTTGTGATAAAACATAAATAGTAATCTAATAAAATTTGAGCAAATTCCGGTTTTGAAACCACGAATTATATTCACCATTCATAGTCTTAGTCCTTGGACTACAAATTGTGTTCCGTATAGTTGTAACATATAATTAGAATTGTATACAAAACGATTATAGAGAAAGTCATTATAAATATTTAAACTTTTGAGCTGTAATCTGACTATTTTGTTTGCTGAAGTTATCTTTACACAAACCATAATGTAGGCAATAAACATGTGGCGAAACTGTTCAACTTGTGGGTCACACAATTACATGACTANCAACGCCACGGTCCATGATTTCGTGCGTTTGATCCGAGTTGAGACTGCGCTCACGAGAGGTTTAAGACTTGATGGAGAAGCACGAACTTGACGGTAGATGAATGATGCATTCTCTGTATCGATTGAGAGCTCGTCGTGGCTTGTGGCTTTAACCACGGCTGCTGTGAGGATGTCATCGGCCGCGATGAGGCTAGGACCGTCTTTGAGTACTACCTCGGCTTTTCTCCATATCTTCATCTTCCGATTTGGAATTCTACAGGGTTTTTTTTTTTTTTGGAGGTTGTCTCTTTTAGTCTTTTGTATTTCTTTGATTCTTGAGTTGTTTTTTTTGTTGATGTTAAATTATGTGCTGGTTTAAGATGGATTAAATGAGAATTAGCTAAAATTAAGCAATCTCATTTTTGTCTCTTGACCCAAAAAAAAAAAATCAGAGTTTTTCTGTTTTGGGGGGTTTGTTTTCTGAAATTTGCTGCTTTGTTCGGTTGATCTGGTCTTCTTCTAGTCTTCTAAATTTGTTTTCATGTCATTGCTTAATTCGTTACCTTCCTATACTGTGTTTTTTTTAGTCAATACATAGAACGCGTTACTATATATATAATCTTGAATGGATTCGGTTGGGGCAATATATATGTTTGTATAACTTTCTTTAGGGTGGTACATTTTATTGAATTGACTAAAGTTCTTAGTGCAACAGTTTTGATTAGTGTTGTACTCGTATAGTTGTATTATTATTTTTTATCGATCAACGAAAAAAATTTAAGTGGATTTGAATTGAGACAGTAACACGAAATGACAGATCTAACATTTAACGATATGATAAGAATGGTTTGGGGAACGATATAAATGGAAAACGATTTACAATATGATTTGAATAGTAAAAAATGTAAATGATGAAACAAATGCCGTCGTACATGATGGTAAAAATAAGTGTGGTTTGTGATAAAACATAAATCGTAATCTAATAAAATTTTGAGCAAATTCCGGTTTTGAAACCATGGATTATATTCACCATTCATAGTCTTAGTCCTCGGACTACAAATTGTGTTCCGTATAGTTGTATCATATAATTAGAACTGTATACAAAACGATTATAGAGAAAGTCATTATAAGGCTCCGAATGATGACGTGCGGTTTGCGGTGCGGAATGAGTGGATTGCGGTTTGTGGTGCGGTTGAAATAGTGAAAACGCATACTGCGGATTAGATACGGTTTGTAAAAAATATTGTAAAAAATAAGAATGGTAACTTAAAACAAAAAACGCACTAAAAACCGCCTTTTATTGTCACCATTTATGGCCTAAATATCTAAACTTTTTTGCTGTAAACTGACTATTTTGTTTGCTGAAGTTAGCTTTACACAAACCATAATATAGGCAATAAACATGTGGCGAAACTGTTCAACTTGTGGGTCACACAATTACATGACTAAACATAGGCCGTTTCGCTAAACAGCTTAATATATTAATATATATATATCTCAAACATTATTTAAAAAAACCAGATCTGACTTTTTAAAAAATTGCTTTTATGTTAGTAGGATTCACTATTCACACATTACTTTGGAAAATCATAATTATGTTGAGAAGAAAAAATCTCTTTCTCTAAATATGTGGCCTTTTCATGGAAGCCAGTGAAAGTGTGAAACAGTTCAACAATTGGGTTTACCACATTTATTACAACAACACTTAAGTACAAAATCTTAAGACAGTAAGCAATAATTATAGCTTTACTTCTTCTTTCGTAACTCCCAACTCTTTTTTTTCTGACACAAACTAAACTATACATCATCATCTCTTATTAACCCAAACCAAACCCCCAAAAATTATCACTTCCCAAAAAAAAAAATCAAAAATCTCTTTTGTTAATTAGAGAGAAAAACAAAAGCAAGAAGATGAGTTCTNGAAATCTTAAGACAGTAAGTAATAATTATAGCTTTACTTCTTCTTTCGTAACTCCCAACTCTTTTTTTCTGACACAAACTAAATTATACATCATCATCTCTTATTAACCCAAACCAAACCCCCAAAAATTATCACTTCCCAAAAAAATAAATCAAAAATCTCTTTTGTTAATTAGAGAGAAAAACAAAAGCAAGAAGATGAGTTCTTGTATCTACAGAGAATGCATGCGTAACCACGCGGCGAAGCTAGGCTCTTACGCCATCGACGGCTGCCGTGAATACTCACAATCACTCACCGGAGACCTCTGCGCCGCCTGTGGTTGTCACCGGAGCTACCACCGTCGTGTCGACGTCAAATCTTATGACGAAGCCACCACTCACGCGCCTTACCCTTTCATAAGCTTGAGGCGCGTGAAGGAGCTGGCGAGGATGAAGTGGAAGATGACGAAGAAGAAGGAGGAGGACACGGAGGAGACTTCGACGGAGGAGGATAAGATGATGATGATGATGACGATGAAGCGTAGGAAGTCCAAGTTCACGGAGGAGCAAAGAGAAGCGATGAGAGAGTACGCGACGAAGCTGGGATGGACTTTGAAGGATAAGAGAGGGATTAGAGAAGAGATAAGAGTTTTCTGTGAAGGTATCGGTGTTTCTCGTTATCTTTTTAAAACTTGGGTTAACAATAACAAAAAGTTTTATCACTAATTCACTTTATTACAAAACCCCTTAACTATGATTTTAGTTCCGTTCTCATTTTCAAGACTCCTTGTGTTGTTGTTGTTCTTGTTATCATTAATCTCTTGTTTTACTGGTGTTTGAGTTAGATGTGTACTTTTAATTTCTACTAGTAGCTTTTTGCATTTTGTTAATTGTATTTATTATTGTACTTTTTACGTCGGTGGGTTTATTAAGTTGTGACAAGACAACGAGCTGACGTTTTATTTATGATCATTACTGTTCTCCAATCAGAAAATACAAATTTAACTAAATTTATTTATATAAAGGGACTAATAACGTTAACAACGATGTCGATGGACAGTGATAACAATAAATTTATAAATTTGGTTTACTAAAAAAGCCTGTCAAAAGGACATTTAAATATCACTACAGATCTCGTTTTAATTTTTGTAAACAAGTCATGAAAAGACAATTTGTTTTTTTTTTTTTTTTTGATTCTGCAATGAAAAGATATTTTGTGTTTACGAAAATAACACAATGCTTATTTTCTTTTTTGAGATTTTGTTTACTAAAAATAGTAATGCCAGGAGTTGTTATGGTTTATTAACTAGAGAAAATTTAAATAATCGTAAAGCATCATAAATCCTATATATCAATAAAATTGTGAGCTAGGAAGATGATAAATAATTTAAGTAGCAACTGTAACACGAAAATTCAACTAGCCTAAATAACGTATCACTCGACATTTCATAACAAGACGTAATCACTTCACCAGTTCAGAACCAAAAGTAAAGAGAAGGACCAGTGGATTACGAAAGCAAACGAAACGCGAGATACCTTGTCGGAGTCGCCGGAACGAAGGAGAAAGGGCACAGACGAAATGATTTTACCAAGGAGAAGGACAAGTGTCTCGCATAATAAAAATTTTGAAAACTTCACATAAATATTTGATTTTTCAGTTAAGTTATCAAATGCTCAATGATTTTTTTTCATTCATTTTTCAACGAGTATGCATTGTCACAGTGTTACCGAGAAATTTTATATAAGATAAAGTGCAGAGAACATGCTGAAATAAACAAATTTCAGCTCTTAAAACCAGCTCAAGCAGTATACACACACACATATTCACACAAATTGAGCAAACATACCAAGTAAAAAAAAAGACAATCTTGAAGCTACTTTAACAACTTAACATCCATTTTTCTATCAAATNTAGTATACACACACACATTCACACAAATTGAGCAAACATACCAAGTAAAAAAAAGACAATCTTGAAGCTACTTTAACAACTTAACATCCATTTTTCTATCAAATCCTAAAGTCAGTCACAAGTCAACTCAAAAGTCAAACATAAATTGTCTACAATTACTTTACTTGAACTAGCTCAGTAACTCCTCCTTTTCATTACATTCATCTAGTTACAAACTCCTACTCCATGTTGAGTTTATCTGCCTGGACGACGGTTAAAACCGGTGCATACGAGATTCAGTTATGTAGCGGTGAATCTGGTTCAGAGCCGCAAACTGAAGTGTACGTAGAGACAGAATCTTCCTTTGGTATAGCCACAAAGTTCAGAGGTGCGGTAGAGAGTCTTCTTCCTTCCTTGAAATATCCGTTGTGGCGATGACTCAAGTGGGATCTTGGGGTCATAACTTCTGTATTTGTTGCTCCAGCTGAGCTTCTGCGTGGCGTAGGAGGCATCGATACATTTCCATTGTACCCGTTGCTCTTTTTTACGCTGTTGCTTCTTCTTGGACTTGGTTTTGATCCATAGATGGATTCCCTCCGGTTTAATATAAGATCCTGCATCTTCTTTTGATCCTGCAGAGGAAACGACTATTCCGTTTAACAGGGTTGAGCAATATAACAGATCTTGAAGGTTATGTGAAAGTGAGCATTTGGACAAACCCGGTATCTTTTCTTCTCCTCTTCCTGTTGTTTTCTTGTCAGTTTGTAATCTTCAAGTATGGATACCAATTGAACCTGAGGAAACCAGTAACCAAAATCAAAGGAGAGAGCTTTGGTTTAAATTAGAAAGTGTCTACTTTAAAGTTGCTTTAACTTACACCATCATATAGAAATGGCTTCTGTGTTTCATCCTCCCATAAAAGCGTTTTCTTGATGAGATTGTCAACCATTGCTACAGAAAAACAATAAACAAGGGGATAATATAAGCCCAAGTTCTCATCTGAATCTCAACTGGACAAGAGGTAAAAACATACATGGAATCTTGTTTACTATGATCCGAGCTCGTTCTGCGCGCTTGAGGTTTACATGTCCACCTCTTCCAGCGCTATACCGGGTTTCATCCTGTAACCAAAGAGGGAATTTCTCAGTTACATCCTCAACAAAAACCGTTTTACAAACTTTCCAAGGAAATTTTACCTGACTGTATTCTTCAAGCCAGTTTTCCTCTTCACACGCAGAGAGCCAGCGGTCAATCCTATCAATTATATCTTTCCGACTCTGTGCCTCATCTTTGATTTTGTTAATCTGCGCTTCAATATTTGCCAGAAGCTCTGAAGGGTCCACTAATCCTGAAACATAAGGAGATCTTTCTTAAACACTAGCGGGTTTTGCAAGAAAACCAGCAACTCATTTGTCTAAGAAGAATATAAGCCACATCACTTTTGTTTACCAGAATCAATCAAAGCAGTCGATTTCTCAAGTGATGTGCTTGTGCCAGGCTCGATGTGAGCCAGTCTGCAAAGATTCTCCAACTCAGACCTTCTTTTCATCACGAGTTCCTTCATTCTGCTAGATTTCAGCTTATTGAAATGGTCTACTTCTGCAGACACCTAATGTACAAGGTAAAAACGAGAACTCAGAGATCCTGGATGAGAAAAATGGCAACAAAGTTGGTAAAAGAAAAGGACTTTTGTCGTAACCTGTTCAATTGTTTCAGTAGAAAGGATGTTTGGCTCAGTGATATCAGATTCAGATGATCTAACAACATAACTGACTCTTGCAAACTTAATTCTTTCTTCTTGAGGTGTGTCCATAAGATTCCATAGCTCGAAAAGTGACCCCATGACATCCTTTAACTGCAATACGAAAGGTAAAAACGCTAACCATCAAGATGGATAATCAATTACATACAGAAGAATATCACTTTAGACATGTTTATCTACCTTTTGGAAGCGGACTTTCCTTTCAGTGTTCAGCTTTTGAATCATAAGCTGTAGACCATCCAATGTANCCTTACCAAAAAAAAAAAAAAAGATGGATAATCAATTACATACAGAAAAATAGCACTTTAGACATGTTTATCTACCTTTTGAAAGCGGACTTTCCTTTCAGTGTTCAGCTTTTGAATCATAAGCTGTAGACCATCCAATGTACTATCACTAATGTTTGTAGACTGCTCGTGGTCAGTCCTATGTAAGCTCGGATGGACCTCGCTAACAGTTTGAGCAAAGTCGACTCCAAGAACACCGCATAAAGTGTGTACCTCATTCACATAATCCAACACCTTGTTCAGACGATCCGACTGCATAAAAACAAGAGCAAATGAGTAAGTACAACATCTTATCAATGTAAAACATTGGTTCATCTTCTTGTATCTTCATGCTCACCTTCTCCTTCTGGAGTGAACGGAGATGTGTTTGATACTCATTAAGTTTACGAAGAGTCAAGTCTTGTTCATCAAGAGTCAAAGAGCCAATCATCGTTTGTTTGAACTGGTCACTGTAACCAGAGATTTCACCACTCATCTTCTCAATCTGCGCTTTTATATCCGCAAATTGCTTCATTCTTTCATCTCTTTGCAATCTCAAGTCCTCAACCAGAGGCGTCACAGCAGCTAGCTTTTCTTTCAATGATTTTGAACCTTTCTCTTTAAGCTGCAACAACAACAAAATATTGAATGTTTCTTCACTGAGATAAAAGGTAACAATCAGAAACTAAGAGAACTTGCTAATACCGGTGAACGGATGTTCAAGACTCCAAGAGCAGCCATTAAAGAAGCAATCTCAGCTTCAACTGATACGAGTGATTGATGAAGCTGTGCCTTAGAATTAGCAGCCTCGTCGACTTTTCTTCTGTAGATTTCGAGACATTCCTTCTCCAATTCCATTAGCATCCGGTCTTTCTCAGCATCAGTCTCACCAATATCAACCCATATTTTCTGCTCCATACCACCAAAACAAAATTCACCATTAAACCCATAAATCCTCCATACATAAAAGCAAAACTTCTCACAGATACTTGTAGAAGCAAAGCAGTCTCACCAAAACCCTAAACTAATCTACAACGAGACTAAGCTCACAGACACTCTTAAAACTCAAAAGTGAAAAAGGAGAAGACTTTATGTAATAAAACAGACGTTGTTCCCGAATTATCACAATCAAGAAACCCTAAATTCATAAGAAACAGAGAAGAAGAAACAAACCTGAAGCTCTTGAAGCAGAGCATTACAAGTAGTGTTCGTACGGAAACAGAGACTCGTGGGACTTCCAATTTCAAGCATTTCACCCAATTAACAGAGTACTTTCTCACTCCAAAGTTAGAACCTTGAATCTTGAAAACTAGAAACAGAGAAAGAACAGAGCTTTGGCGACAATGGCTCCTTAAAGACTCAAATACGCCACAAAGATAAAAGAGAGAGAGAGAGAGAGAGAGAGAGAGAGAGAGAGAGAGAGAGAGAGAGAGACAGAATCACNTGGCGACAATGGCTCCTTAAAGACTCAAATAAGCCACAAAGATAAAAGAGAGAGAGAGAGACAGAATCACTCGCAGAAATTAGAGATATCAGATCTAAAGCTTCTTCGTTACTTTTGCAGAGAGAAAAAAAGATTGATCAGAAAAAAAGCATAGAATTCCGNCGCAGAAATTAGAGATATCAGATCTAAAGCTACTTCGTTACTTTTGCAGAGAGAAAAAAAGATTGATCAGAAAAAAAGCATAGAATTCCGAGCACAACGTTGCAAGAAAAGAGAGGGTAATGTCGAAAAAGGAGACGAATGTATAAAGAAAAAGCTACTTTCATTTTTGTCATATTATATTTTTCATTTCATAAATATTTTATTTCTTTTTTATTCCCTTGTAAACAAAAAAAAATATTTTGTTTCATGGAAATGCGATATAGTATTTAGAACGAGATGTATAAAGTATTTCTAGAATACTCAAACCTATACTATACGTTATACAACAACCACTGTAGACCTTNTTACTTTCATTTTTGTCATATTATATTTTTCATTTTAAGATACTTTCATCGTTTCTCCTGTAAGGAGCTTAGGTCTCTCTAATCCAAAGGGTGTCTTTCAACTTTGTGTTTAGGGCTGAAGTTTGGGATTTTTTCCCCTTCGTTTTTCTTTCTTCCTCCGCCTCCGTCTTGTTCCTTTGTCTCTGGCATAGATCCGACCTTAGGGTTTCGGTTGATCTTTCTCTATGTCTTCTTCTCTTGATTCTGCTCTTCTCGCTCTTTCTCTCACTGAGGAAGATGATGAAGAACCTTATGTTATGCCCAATCTGCCTCAATTCTTTTCTTGTGAAAGGAATGTTCTAAGTCTAATGGGTCGTGCTCTTAATCCCGATTTCCAGAAAATGAGTGATCTTATCTTTGAAATGCCTCGAAAGTGGCAATTGCAGGAACGAGTTCGTGGCATAGCTCTTTCTAAGGATCGATTTCAATTCATCTTCAAGCATGAGTATGATCTTCAATCGGTCTTAGCTAAAGGCGTTCAAAATTTTAATCAGTGGAATCTCATCTTAGAGCGCTGGGTTGAGCATCCTCCGATTGACTATCTTCAACATCTGCATGTTTGGGTTCAGATTAAAAATCTTCCCGTCAACAATTATACCCCTGAAGCTATTAATGCAGAGTTTGGTAAATTTGCTGGATTCGTTAAAGAAGTTGCTTTTGATCCGGACAAGCCCCAAAGCCGCGATTATGTTCGTGTTCTGGTCAAATTCGATGTTTCGAAACCACTCAAATTGTCTAAGAAGATTACTCTGCCCTCAAAGGAAGTGGTTAAGCTCGAATATTACTATGAGAAGATTCACAAGCGATGCTTAACTTGTCAACGGCTAACGCATGATCAATCTAGATGTCCTATTTTCCTTGCAAAATCCCATTTGGCTTCTCAGGAACACAAAATGTCCTCTACTTCTGTCACGCCTGCATCTGTTCCTACTCTCAAAGCTTCTGATCCGTTATATGGTATCCTGACAGAAGACCAAGTAGCCATCAATCCTTTAACTGGCAAACCCAAGATTGCTCCTGAGGTTCTACAGATTATGAGACAATACATTCTGACTGCTGAAGGCCCAGAGAAAATTGTTCGAGCAGAGCGTATTAAGCAAACAATCTCAACAATGTCTGCAGATCCTATTACACAGAAGAAGTTTCTTGGTCTGGAAAAAACTCCTTCTATTACCTCCAATGTGGACAAAGGAAAGGGTATTGTCTTCGATTATTCTTCTCAAGCTGACACTGAAGTTATGGGATCTAACTTTCAAGGAACTAAGCTTCTTGCTTCAGCTATGAAAGCGGGTCAGGGTGTTCAATCTTCTCCTCTTCCACCTTCTAGCAATCCTATCTCCTTACTTGGTAAAGCCCCTTCTGTGGTAATCTCTCCTTCTATGGCTGTTTCTCAAGGATCTTCGGTTGCTAGACTTCTTCCCTCCCAGTCTAGTATTTCCGGATCTCAAGCCAAGAAGTCTAAATTCAGAAGGCGTCCTACTAAGAGGATAAGACAAGCTCAGAAGAATTCTACACAGCGATCAGTTATTGCGCAGGAATCACTGGTTGACCAAGCAAGCAAGAGAAAAACCTGTGATAGTACCATGGATGTTGATGCTCAGTTTCAGAATCCAAAGAAATTGGCAGTCCCGCAGTCGGGACTGTCCCAGCAGTAATGAGCTTCCTTTCCTGGAATTGTCAGGGCTTAGGGAAACCTACTGACCTGACAATTCCACGCCTCATGGAATTACGGAAGAAGTACTTTCCTGAGGTGTTTTTTCTTATGGAATCTAAGAATAAACGGCGTGTAGTAGTAGATTTGCAGTCTTGGCTTGGTTATGATCACGTTTGTACAGTAGATCCTATTGGTAGAAGCGGCGGCCTTGTTTTGTTTTGGAAAGCCTCAGTTGAAGTCAACCTTTTGTTTGTAAATAAGAACTTAATTGACTTCTCGGTCCAAATTGGCTCTTCCTCCTTTTTCTTCACTTGTGTTTATGGTGATCCAATCTCAGATCGAAGACCTTTGGTTTGGGAGAGACTTACTCGAATAGGCATTTCAAGATCCTCTCCTTGGTGCATTTTGGGTGACTTTAATGAAATTCTTCATAATGGAGAGAAGTTGGGAGGTCCTTCCCGTCCTGAAGCCTCTTTTTTGCCTTTTCTTCAGATGTTAAATGCCTGTCACATGGAGGAACTTCCCAGCTCAGGCAATCCTTTCACTTGGGGAGGCATGAGATACAAGCATTGGGTCCAATGTAAGCTTGATAGGGCTTTTGGTAATGCTGCTTGGTACTCTCTCTTTCCTGAATCTCATCAATCTTTTCTTGAGAAAAGGGGATCAGACCATAGACCAGTCCTGCTAAGCCTTGTCTCACCTCAACTTTCCTTCCGTGGTCAGTTCAAATTTGATGCTAGATTTCTTCAAAATCCAACAGTCAAAGAGCATATCATCTCCGCTTGGCAATCTTCTCCAAGAAACAGTCTTAACTCTGTCTCTGACAGAATCAGAAAGTGCAGGAGAGTTCTCAGTAAATGGAAGAAATCTAATCCTGTGCATTCTTTGGATCGCATTTCCAATCTTCAGAATCAATTGGAAGTTGAAGAATCTTCTCTGCGTCCTTGTTTTACTACTATCAGATCCTTAAAATTTGATCTTTCTAAAGCTTACCAGGATGAAGAATCTTTTTGGAAACAAAGAAGCAGGCAAAAATGGCTAATGGAGGGTGATGCAAATACCAAATACTTCCATGCCTCTGTTAAAGCAGATAGGTCTTACAAACGTCTTCTGAAATTAAAAGACAAATCTGGAGTTTTTCAAAAGTCTGAAGCCAGCAAAGCTCAGGTAGCCATTGATTACTTCACTGATCTTTTCCATTCCTCCAATCCTTCAGATTTCCAGGAGATCTTTCATGACTTCATTCCAAAAGTTACTCCTGCAATGAATGACAAGCTCATAGCTCCTGTGACAGCTGAGGAAGTTAAAAATGCAGTCTTTTCAATCAAAAGTACAAGTGCTCCTGGACCGGATGGCATGACTGGTTCATTTTATCAACACTATTGGGATGTAGTTGGTCCTCAAGTTACTTGGGAAGTGCAACAATTCTTCAGAACTGGAAATTTTCCCAAAGAATGGAATTCTACCAATCTGTGTCTCATCCCAAAGAAAGCCAATGCACAAGAGATGACAGACTTACGACCAATCAGCTTGTGTAATGTGCTATACAAGGTGGTGTCAAAAGTTTTGGTCCACAGACTTCAACCCATTCTTCCAAGTCTTGTCTCGGTCTCTCAATCGGCTTTTGTATCTGAAAGATTCATCTCAGACAATATCCTTATAGCTCATGAGCTTATTCACTCTCTGAGAACTCATGATAGAATCTCCTCTAACTTCCTAGCTCTGAAGACTGATCTCTCTAAAGCTTTTGATAGAGTGGAATGGAATTATGTTAGAGCTTTACTTATAGCTTTGGGCTTTCATTCAAGACTGGTTGATTGGATTCTTTACTGCCTTTCCACAGTTTCCTTCTCAGTTCTAATGAATGGCCAGCCCTTTGGTTTGTTTCATCCACAAAGAGGTCTTAGACAGGGAGACCCCTTGTCTCCATTTCTCTTTGTGCTCTGTTCAGAAGGACTCACTCATCTTCTTCATAGGGCTGCCAGTCAGAGGCTTATCCATGGTATTCAATTCTCGGATTCTGGTCCTGAACTCACTCACCTGCTTTTTGCAGACGATAGTCTGTTTCTTCTCCCTGCCACCTTGCCTCAAGTCTCAGTTTTTCAGCAGATTATGAAGACTTATGGTGACTCTACAGGACAATGCATCAATCTGTCTAAATCTTCTATCACTTTTGGTCATAAGATTCCTCCTGATATTAAATTATTAATTCAGCACCTCACTGGAATCTATAATGAAGGCGGAGCAGGTACTTATCTTGGTTTACCAGAGTGTTTCAGTAGGTCCAAAACAGAAATGTTAGCCTATCTGCACCAGAATTTGAAATCAAGATCTTCTGGTTGGTTTTCCAAGCTGCTATCTTTAGGTGGAAAAGAACTTTTAATCAAGACTGTTGCTTTGGCAATGCCCATCTTTGCCATGTCCTGCTTTCGTCTCCCCAAATCCACTTGCTCAGCTCTTACTTCAGCTATCTCCTCCTTCTGGTGGAACTCCTTTGAAGACTGTAAAAAGATTCATTGGCTTAGCTGGGACAAGATGTGTCTGGATAAACAGCTTGGAGGTCTTGGCTTTAGAGATTTAGAATGTTTTAATCAAGCTTTGCTTGCCAAACAAGCCTGGAGACTACTCAACTTTCCTGACTGCCTTTTCTCTAAAGTCTTCAGTAGTCGCTATTATCCTTTAGGGGATTTTTTACAAGCACCTAAAGGTACCCGTCCTTCTTTTGCTTGGAAGAGCTTGATTTATGGTAGAGAACTCCTTATCAGTGGTATCACAAGAAGAATTGGTAATGGTCTCTCTACTAAGGTTTGGCTCCATCCCTGGATTCCTGATGGCAATACTACAAGACTCCCTCTTCGCAAGAATCTGGTTTTCAATCTCTGGCTCAGGGTGAATGACCTTTTGAATCCTCAAACCAAAACCTGGGATAGAGGAAAACTAGAAGAACACTTTTTTCCCAATGATGTCCAGAATATTCTCAAGATCCATCCTATCACCTCTCACCCTGATTACTGGACCTGGAATTACACTAACTCAGGAGCATATACTGTGAAGACTGGCTATTCCCTTGCTCATCAATCAAAATTCAAGGAGCTACTTTCCAATGCTTCTGCTCTGCCATCCACGAATCCCATCAAAACACAGGTCTGGACTATCTCTGCCCCTTTAAAGCTTAGGCATTTTTTGTGGAAAGCCACCTCTGGTATTCTTCCTGTTATTGATACTCTTTCTCTTAGAGGTGTTAAATTAGATTCTAGATGCCAGACTTGTGGTTTAGAGGGTGAATCCATTAACCATGTTTTGTTCACTTGTTCTTTATCTAGACAAATTTGGGCCCTTTCTGGTTTTCCTTCTTTACCAAATGGATTTCACCCCTCTTCTGTGCATAGTAACCTTTTTGATATCATGAGCTTAGCTTCTTCCTCTTCTTTCCCTACTTATATCCTTCGTGCCTTCCCTTGGATTCTTTGGTACATCTGGAAAAACAGGAATAATCTGGCTATTGAGGGCAGACTTTTTGAACCCTTAGATACTATTACTAAAATTTTTGATGAAGCTGACCAATGGTTTAATGCCCAATCTTGTGCTAATGCTGCTCTTGCCAGTACTTCTTCTACTTCTCCTGGCCCTGCCTTTTTTGATTATTCAGGTTGGACACCCCCTGGTCTTGGTTGGCTTAAATGTAATGTTGGCTGCATCTGGAACTCCAAGACTCATGTTGCTGGAAGCGCTTGGGTTGTTAGAGATCATTTGGGTACTGTTATTTTGCATGGTAGAAGAAGTTTTAGTAATGTTATTTCCCCTGCTTTAGCTTTTTTCTGGACAACTAAATGGGCTATTGATAGTATGAATGCTCATCACTTTTCTAAAGTCATTTTTGCCTTAGAAGACCCAAGCCTTATCGGAGCTACTCTTAATCCTCTTGCCTGGCCTTCATTTAAAGCTTTTGGTCTAGATATCCAACAATCTTTGACCCCCTTTCAAGACTGGAAGATGATGTTGGAATCCCGTGGTTGCAATCAAGGTGCCTACTTAATAGCTAAGAGTGCCACTTCTCCTCTTCGTTGGCAATCCTATATTGCTTCTGGTCCACCTTCTTGGCTTCTTCATGTTTTTGCTTCAGACTCCTTTGTTGCTTCTACTTCTTAGTCTTACCTTGTTCTGTTTTAACTTTCTTGTTTTATCTTGTTCTGTATCTTGTTACTTTTATTATTATTAATATTACCCAGTTGTCAAAAAAAAAAAAAAAAATATTTTTCATTTCATAAATATTTTATTTCTTTGTTATTCCCTTGTAAACAAAAAAAAATATTTTGTTTCATGGAAATGCGATATAGTATTTAGAACGAGATGTATAATGTATTTCTAGAATACTCAAACCTATACTATACGTTATACAACAACCACTGTAGACCTTCATGGACCAACGAACACATTTTAAATTAGTATTATGCATCAAATGATTCAAATGATTAAACTTATATAAAGTAGTTGGCATATAATATGAGAGTAGCTAGCACTAAGCGACATTTCAATGAACCTTTAATGATGAGCAAAATACAGGTAAATAACTGTTGAATAATGAATCTTTTTGGTGAATATATGTCTAAGATTATATTTAAAGATGTACATTGTACTACAAAAATATGCCAAATTAGTCTAATCAAAACGGAGGCTGTGTGGTGGTGGCCATTGACACTCTACTCCACTAATTTTCATTAAGAATATAATTTGAAAACATTAATTCACCTGTATTTAATAATCAGCACAAAGTTAGAAGAATCCTATCCACAACTTTCATTATTGGCCTCTCCACAACTAACTACTACTAATCAAATAATGCAATTATTATGATGTTTATGTTTGTATCTCAAATTCTTAACCATGTTGATTTCTTACAGGTAAGTGTACAGAGAACAAGCAGCCACACTTAAAATTTTTGGAGATAAATCAAATCAACTTGTATGGTTTAATAACTTTAATTTATAGACTTCTAAACCTTGTATATAGCTTAACACCTAGCCGACCAGTTGAGTTCTAACCACTTCATATATGATTAAATAAGCTCAATGCAAATTATACAATAATCATTAGCATCAATGATAGTCTTGGTCATGAATAAACTATTGTATAATGATAATGGAGTGGTTATATAAAAAAATGTCTTATGTCTCCTCATGCTAATGTCTTATGAAGTGATAAAACCCAATAATATTTTTTCTAGGCTTACTAAACTTC
>OVAF01000905.1:0-28975 GCA_900406245.1 Odontarrhena argentea
AATTTTTCAATTTTCTTGGTTATACAAAAAGTTTCCAAAAATAGTAAGTTTATATTATGCTCGATGAAAATAAAAATTTAAAATTTAAAAATTAACAAAAAAAACCATAGATCTAAAGCTAAGGGTCAAGATTTTCCCACAAATAGATGTTTTTGTTATTTACAAAAATTAAATATTTTTTTGCTTTTACCAAAAAATTTCCAAAATTAGTAAGGTTGTATTTTGCTTGATGAAAATAAAAATTGGAAATTAAAACCTAACAAAAAAAATACCGTATATCTAAATCTAATGGTCAAGATTTTCCCACAAAAAGGTGATTTTGTTACTTATATTATTTTCCAATTTTTTATTTTTTTTTACCAAAATGTTTTCAAAATATTAAGGTTGTATTTTGCTCAATAACAAAAAATTGGAAATTTAATAACAAAAAAAAAATCATAGATCTAATGGTCAAGATATTCTCAAATAGAATTATTTTTGTTACTTATCTAATTTTCCATTTTTTTTTATTTTACCAAAAAGTTTCCTAAAATAGTAAGGTTATATTTTGCTCGATAAAAAAAAAATAAGAAATTCAAAAACTAACAAAAAATCCTAGATTTGATAGGCAATATTTTATCACATAGAGATGTTTGTTTGTTAGTTATATAATTTTCGAAAGTTGTTGGTTATACAATAAAGTTTCCAAAAATAGTAAGTTTGTATTTTGCTCGATAACAAGAAAAATCAGAAATTCAAAAATTAACAAAAAAACTCATAGATCTAATGCTAAATATTTTCCCAAGTAGAGTTTTTCCTGTTACTTATCTAATTTTCCAATTTTTTGGTTATACAATAAAGTTTCCAAAAATAGTAAGTTTGTATTTTGCTCGAGAACAAAAAATTTAGAAATTCAAAAAATAGCAAAAAATCATAGATCTAATGGTCAAGATTTTTCCAAATAGAGTTGTTTTTGTTACTTATCTAATTTTTCTAATTTTTTTGGTTATCCAAAAAAGTTTCCAAAAATAGTAAGTTTGTATTTTGCTAGATGAAAATAAAAATTGGAAATTTAAAACCTAACAAAAAAAAAAAAACATAGATCTAAATATAATTGTCAAGATTTTCACACAAAGAGATGTTTTTGTTACTTATATAATTTTCCAATTATTTTGCTTTTACCAATAAGTTTCCAAAAATAGTAAGGTTATGTTTTAACAAGAAAAATTGGAAATTTAAAAACCAAAAAAAACCCATAGATCTAAAGGTTAAGATTTTCCTAAATAAATATCCAATTTTCCATTTTTTTTTGTTTTACCAAAAAGTTTCATAAAATAGTAAGGTTGTATTTGCTCTATAATAAAAAAATTTGAAAATTTATTAACTAACAAAAAACCATAGATCTAATGGTCAAGGTGTTTTTTTTTTTTTTACTTATCTAATTTTCTAGTTTTTTTTGTTATACAAAAAAGTTTTCAAAAATAGCAAGTTTATATTATGCTCGATGAAAATAAAAATTTAAAATTTAAAAAATAACAAAAAAACATAGATCTAAAGCTAATGGTCAAGATTTTCCCACAAATAGATGTTTTTGTTATTTACAAAAATTTAATAATTTTTTTGCTTTTACCTAAAAGTTTCCAAAAATAGTAAGGTTGTATTTTTCTTGATTATAATAAAAATTGGAAATTAAAACCTAACCAAAAAAAAAAAAATCATATATCTAAATCTAATGGTCAAGATTTTCCCACAAAGAGATGTTTTTTATACTTATATTATTTTCCAATTTTTTCTTTTTTTTTACCAAAAAGTTTTCAAAAATAGTAAGGTAATATTTTGCTCGATAACAAAAAATTGGAAATTTAATAACCAAAAAGAAAATCATAGATCTAAGGGTCAAGATATTCTCAAATAGAATTACTTTTGTTACTTATCTAATTTTCCATTTTTTTTTATTTTACCAAAAAGTTTCCTAAATAGTAAGGTTATATTTTGTTCGATAACAAAAAAAATTCGAGATTCAAAAACTAACAAAAAATCCTAGATTTGATATTCAATATTTTATCACATAGAGATGTTTGTTTGTTAGTTATGTAATTTTCGAAATTTTTTGGTTATACTTATAGAGTTTCCAAAAATAGTAAGTTTGTATTTTACTCGATAACAAGAAAAATCAGAAATTCAAAAATTAACAAAAAAACTCATAGATCTAATGATAAATATTTTCCGAAGTAGAGTTTTTTTTGTTACTTATCTAATTTTCCATTTTTTTTTTGTTGTAAAAAGAAGTTTCCAAAAATAGTAAGTTTGTTTGAAAATAAAAATTGGAAATTTAAAACCTAACTAAAAAAACCATAGATCTAAATCTAATGGTTAAGATTTTCCCACAAAGAGATATTTTTGTTACTTATATAATTTTCCAGTTTTTTGTTTTTACCAAAAAGTTTCCAAAAATAGTAAGGTGGTGTATTGCTGGATAACAAAAAAATTTGGAAAATTAAAAACTAAGAAAAAATTATTGATTTAGTGGACAAGATTTTCCTAAATAGAGAGGTTTTTGTTACTTATCTTATTTTCCTATTTTATTTGTTATTCAAAAAAGTTTCAGAAAATAGTAAGGTTGTATTTTCTCGGTAACAAAAAAAATATGAAACTAAAAAACTAATAAAAATAACATAGATCTAATGGTCAAGATTTTCCCACATAAAGATGTTTTTGTTTCTTATCTAATTTTCCAATTTTTTTGGTTATACAAAAATGTTTTCAAAAATAGTAAGGAGGTATTTTGCTCGATTAAAAAAAATTGGAAATTTAAAACCTAACAAAAAAAACCATAGAGTAAAGATTTTCCCAAATAGAGTTGTTTTTGTTACTTATCTAATTTTTCAATTTTTTTGGTTATACAAAAAAGTTTCCAGAAATAATAAGTT
This sequence comes from Odontarrhena argentea, assembly GCA_900406245.1. NCBI lineage: Eukaryota > Viridiplantae > Streptophyta > Magnoliopsida > Brassicales > Brassicaceae > Odontarrhena > Odontarrhena argentea. Next base: position 2,910 of record OVAF01000905.1, read on the forward strand.
TGAATTTTGCTCGATAAAAATAAAAATTGGAAATTTAAAACCTAACAAAAAAAAACCATAGATCTAAATCTAATGGTCAAAATTTTCCTACAAAGAGACGTTTTCATTACTTATATAATTTGTCAATTTTTTTGCTTTTACCAAAAAGTTTCTAAAAATAGTAATCTTTATTTTTCTAGATAACAAAAAGAAAATGGAATTTAAAAACTAACAAAAAACCATTCATTAGTTGAACAAGATTTTCCCAAATCAAGATGTTTTTGTTACTTATCTTATTTTCAGATTTTATTGGTTATACAAAAAATTTCCAAAAATAGTAAGTTTGTGTTTTGTTCGATAGCAAAAAAAATTTAGAAATTCAAAATCTAACAAAAAAATCATAGTTGGTAAAGATTTTCTCAAATAGAGTTGTTTTTGTTACTTATCTAATTTTCCAATTTTTCGGGTTATACAAAAAAATTTCCAAAAATAGTAAGGTTGTATTTTGTTCGATAACAAAAAATTGGAAATTTAAAAACTAACAAAAAACCATTGATCTAATGGACAATATTTTCCCAAATAGAGATGTTTTTGTTAGGGTTACTTATCTTATTTTCCAATTTTTTGTTATTCAAAAAAGTTTCCAAAAATAGTAAGGTTTTATTTTCTCGAGAACAAAAAAAATATGAAATTCAAAAACTAACAAAAATAACATAAATCTAATGGTCAAGATTTTCCCACATAAAGATGTTTTTGTTTCCTATCTAATGTTCCAATTTTTTTGGTTATACAAAAAAGTTTCCAAAAATAGTAAGAGGTATTTTACTCGATTAAAATAAAAATTGGAAATTTAAAACCTAACAAAAAAACCCATAGATCTAAATCATGGTCAAGATTTTCCCAAATAAAGATGTTTTTCTTAATTATCTAATTTTCCAATTTTTTTTTTATACAAAAAAGTTACAAAAAATAGTAAGGTTGTATTTTGCTCGATAACAAAAAAATTGGAAATTTAAAAACTAACAAAAAACCATAGATCTAAAGGTCAAGATTTTCCTAAATAGAGATGTTTTTGTTACTTATCTAATTTTTCTATTTTTTTTGTTTTACCAAGAAGTTTCCTAAAATAGTAAGGTTGAATTTTGCCCAATAATAAAAAAATCAAAAATTTAATAACTAACAAAAACCATAGATCTAATGGTCAAGATATCTCCAAATAAAGTTATTTTGGTTAATTATCTAATTTTTCAATTTTTTTGGTTTTACAAAAAGTTTCCAAAAATAGTAAGTTTGTATTTTGCTGTATAACAAAAAAAAATTAGAAATTAAAAAACTAACAAAGAAATCATAGATCTAATTTTCCCAAATAAAGTTGTTTTTGTTATTTATCTATTTTTCCAATTTTTTTTTATACAAAAGAGTTTCCAAAAATAGTAAGTTTGTATTTTGCTAGATGAAAATAAAAATTGGAAATTTAAAACCAAACAAAAAAACGATAGATTTAAATCTAATGGTCAAAATTTTCCTACAAGGAGATGTTTTTGTTACTTATATAATTTTCCAATTTTTTTGCTTTTTCTTAAAAGTTTCTAAAAGTAGTAAGGTTGTATTTTGCTCGATAACAAAAAAAATTGAAAATTAAAAACTAACAAAAACCATTGATCTAATGGACAAGATTTTTCCAAATAGAGATGTTTTTGTTACTAATCTTATTTTCCAATTTCCTTTGTTATTCAAAAAAGTTTCCAAAAATAATAAGGTTATTACTTATCTAATTTTCCAAAAATTTTGCTAATACAAAAAAGTTTTCAAAAATAGTAAGTTTGTATTTTGTTCGATTAAAATAAAAATTGGAAATTTAAAACCTAACAATAAAACCATAGATCTAAATCTAATGGTCGAGATTTTCCAAATTTTTTGGTTTTACCAAAAAGTTTCCTAAAATGGTGAAGTTGAATTTTGCTCGATAATAAAAAATGTCAAATTCTAACTTTCTACAATCAGCACTGGTAGTTACATTACATAGTCCTATATTCAAGAAAAATGTCTCAAGTAACAAAAAGAATCACATAATTTGGTCAGATTTGTTTTCTTCCAAGCTAGTAATATTTGATTATGTATACAAAATATATCAAAAGATAACCACCCTACGTATTAATATTTCTACAAAAATACCCAAAAAGACATATCTACTACTTTTCTATTAACAAACTGACTTTCAACAAATAATAGGTATGTGGTATCACAAGTTGAAAGCAAGAACAAAAAAAAATCTACCAGCCATAGATTGGCTTGTGAGCTTGAGGTGGAACAAGATTCAGATCTTTGCAATGTTGCTTGTCATAGTCTTTAGTTCTTGGTGTTGCTCCTGTGCATAATCTCAAGAAATCGTTCCCCGTTAGAACATAGTGTGTGAATGCCAATCCTCCATCAATTACCTCGTTAAAACTTGGAACCGATCTTGATTTCCTCATCCTACTCCTTCTTCCATCTTCTGCGTTGTTTAAGATCTTATCGAGATCCGAATACTCCATGAATCTCTGTGTCGCTGCTTCCCACGAAAGATTGTACATCTGTTCTGGAGTGAGTGGTAATGGCTCTTTCGACATTGCTTCATTCACTTTGGACACAAATTCTTCTGATGTTTTGTAAGTCAGACAGTTTGGAAATGATCTGAAGAACTCGTTCGATGGATGATCTGCACACACCACAAATTTTCCCATTGCTAGTGCTTCTGCGGTTGCTGTGCATAGAACATCGCTGATGCTCGGGTTTATGAACACTTTGTACCTTCATTAAGACGCAAAAGGATAGAACAATCAGGATAGAGCCTTTATAAAATTTCAAGAGATATCTACATTTCAAAGAAGTTACTTGTGAAGAGAATCGTCTGCATGGTCCCTTCCTTTGAGAAAATTGAGATTCAAAGCGTGTTTCTGTGCTGCACGTTGGACCTCGACTGCATCTTCACCGTTCCCATAAACATCTAAGTTGAAGCTCCCGAGGTCTCTTTTGTGTTTAGCCATCAGATCTATAAGTTCTCTGTATCCTTTAGCCCATACCATTTTTCCTAAGAAATATGCGCCTTTTGAGAAAGCTTGTTCCCCACGTGATTTCTCTTCTGCAATTTTCTCCCCAATCATAAGGAACTTGGGATTGACACCATGGACGTTGCACACAACAGATTTTGGTAAATCTTGTGTTGCCGCAGAAAGGCGAAGAACCTTACATAAGTGAGAAAATAGGTATTAGCTCATCTATGATTACTGAAGAGGGTTCAAGCAACAAAAGAAAAAGCTTGAAGATAGAGAACAGAAGATTCACCTTGTCACAATAGGCTCGTGTGACCCAGTTGTTTATATGGTTCACAAAAAATGCTTGAAGAGCGCCATTCTTCTCTCTCTTGATGTACTCTAAATAGTTTGTGTGAACAATTCCAACAACATGGTTGAATTTATCGGTCCATCGTTTGCCATGATGATACCAGTTGAGGTGTTCAGGTTCTTCAAGTATAGCAATGTCAGCATCTTTTGACGATATGAATTGAGAAGTGTCACCAGCGGGAAATATGCTGCGCCTTTCTTTCGAAAACTATAACAAACCAGAAAACTCAGTCACTCTCAAGTGATAAATGAAAAACCATATTGGCAATAACAGGAAGTAAAAAATAGCATCCAAAATGATCAACTTACTTTTCCCGGGTAAAAGGAGATTTTGAAATCAGCCTTGAAACCAATTCTTTCCTCCAACCATTTACGTATATAACTCTCCTGTTCTTCAGGTGAAGTGAAGGTGAGATTGTTTGGATAAACTAGTTCTTGATCAGATTCGCAGAGCCAAGGAACCACAAGTGTAACACTCTGTTTGGCAGATTTTGCCAAATACGCTGCTCGGAATAGAGGATTTACAGCTGTTCCAGTCATCCAAGGGAGACTAGCTGTTGTAACAATTGCCACATGCCTTTTGTTTTCTGATGACTCAGGTTTCACAAAATCAGTCCAAAAGCCGCCATCATAATGGTGTCCTGTGCTCTGTACAACACTGGCTATCCTCATATCCAAATCAACTCCATGGTTATCATTTTCAATTAAATCGGATGCCTGTGCAGGTGGTAGACCCCAAAGGTGTTGGCTCTTGCATTTGCAAAGGCTTTCTACTATTTTATCGCATGTATCTGATAGACAATTCAGGGGATACTAATCAGGGACTTAGTTTTCATGTAAGCACTGATACTAGACAATAATTTACAAGAAAAAATGTTTTATACCATTAACATACGCATCTAGCAAATCACGTCTAAACAAATTTCCCTTGGGTTATTTGTTGAAACAAAATTATGGTATAGACTTGGAAAATTATGATATCCACAAAACGTGCAAGCAATTCTAAAGCATCAAATTTAAACAAAGAAGCTCCTGATTAAGCAAGCAACACACTAAAGAAAGACCATCTAATATCGGAAAGAAGATTCGAGTTTTTGTTTGGAAATCAACCATGGTAGAAGAACTCCAACTATTCACAACACAATACATACACCTAACTCAAAAAATTAAGCAGCATGAGTAAAAAAAAAAAAAAAAAAGCGGAACATGCTTACCCTTTCTTACACCAATCTGATCAAGAAAAGGTTCAGACTGCCTAACCAAACATGCCAAAAGTTCAGGTACATCCAACGGAGGCACGTCCTGCATTGAAAGTTAAAAGAAGCCAAGTCAAACTCCCAATATAGCACTAACTACGGTCTCCCCAATATATATGCTATAACAATGAAATTAGTAGAGATTCAGCTTCCAAACACCAACCTTGGCCTCATTAGTTTCTTTGTAAATCGATTTCTGCAAATAGAACAAAAGAGAAAACACATTAGAAGAGTACCCAAAGATCCCAAGAATTAGCAGCTAATGTCCATAAGAAACTTAATTAAATCATTCTAAAACCAAATCATCATTCAGGCATACTAAGCTACAAGAGAACCACCAACTTCTACAGCAAGACAGAAACTTTTGAATCTTTAAACCCTCAACTAACTGCAGAATTTGACTAGACTTGTGATGGAATCAATACAGAAATTGAAAAATGATCACTGAAGGTTGGAGATTGAGAGACTTACAAAGCTGGTTTTGAGCTTCTCCACAAATTCACTATTCTTAAACCCACTCAGTATCTCCAGCGAGCTTCGTTTCTCAAACTCCTTAAGTCTACTCTTCAAAGACCTAATCGGTTCCCAATCACCAAAACTACCTTCTTCTCGTTCCCTCTCAAACTCCGTAAACCTAACCCTATCACTATTCCTCCGTCTCCTCATCCTCCCCATCTCCAAAACCCCCTGACGCTCATCCAACTCCATCTCCGACACAATCGCCTTCTTAATCGCCGATAAATCAATCCCTAGCTTCGCCCTCGCAGGTCCCCATCTCTCCATAACCTTCCTACTGATCTCCGGCGCCGAATAAACCCTCCGAAACTCAGATATCTTCGGTTGTAGCTTCTTCATGATCCCAATTTCATTGGAGAACGACGAAGACGACGATGAAGCACCAACGGAAAACGCAGACCTCGCCGAATTATTCAGAAAATTCTCGATCTCTCTATCGAACGTCGACGCTAGATTCTTAACGGAGTTAGCTCGATCTCGCATCAGTTGCAAATCCGCATCTGCTGAGTCCCATACTTCTCTCCAACCTTTCGATAAGAACGATAACGCGTTCGTAGAAGACGGCGTCATCGACACAGACGAAGGCGGAGAAGAAGAAGAAGAAGAAGAAGATGACGAAGGAGGAATTTGATTCTCCTTCACCATGATTCTAGGGTTTTACGGTTTCGTCACAAAGATTTCGTGCAAGTGTTGAGGTTTGAGAAAATTTGGGGGAAGAAGAAGAAGAAGAAGAGGAAACAAAAAGGTGAGAAATGGACGGTCGAGATTAATTTGGAGTTTTTTTAATTTTTTGGTTCTTTCTCTATACTTATTCTGGAAGGACACACGTGGAAATTAAACAAGTCGGACGATGGAGAAGCCTACTCACGTGGCAGAAGGGCCCACTAGATGATGACGTGGTAGGTAGGGATTGGGTGATGGGATTATCCGATTATGTCGGATTCACTCACGAATATGCTGGAATCGAGAGAATCTGGTCCAACAATGGCATATGGGTAATGATAATGACATCATAAAACAGAAAGAAAACATAGGAAAACGATACTATCAGTGTGCTTATTTGGACCTTGACAAAGCCCATTAACGGCTCAAATTAATTGCCGACTAAGCTGAATAACTAATGAACGACACGTGAAAACACTTGGCATTGTCTCCATACCATTGATTTGATCTTCGGTTCAGTTATTGAATCAACCCATTTGGGTTTAACTAGTCGACTCTTTTTTTTTTTTTTTTTTTTTTAAGCATTCATGGGCTTGAGTAAGACATTATAATCGACTAGTAATACCCAAATTAGTCACTTTTGCGTGACTCATCCAATTCACTTTTCTTGATAGCTGTTGAGTCCATATTTGCTTATTATACAGATTTGGGCTTTTTTTTTCTTCTACAACTTAAAATAAAATGTTAACTTTGAGAGACTCTAAGAAGATATACAACATACATACAATACGCTAAAAACTAACTGAGAATATGTATAGTATTTGTTTAGAAAGAACCTAAAAACTATTACGCTAAATTTCATGAATAATATTACTAGATCGACGATTACGTACTATTTAGTTGACCAAGTTTGGATAGATATTATATTACTTTCATATTTGTAATTTTTGGTAACGATATTTGTTTTAGATCGACCATCTAGACTAATCTAATTTACAATGACTTAGACTTTATGCGTTTTCTAATGTAATTATATCATAGTGCCCATGCGATTAGAACGAAAACACTTAATGGTGGAGCTTTTGCGTGATTCATAAACAATTATTAATCATATTATGAAATACATCACACAATCCACTTCTTGATAGCCGTTGAGTCCACTTCTTGCTTTAATAAATATTTGGGTCTTTGTTCTTTTACGATTTCAATCAAAGTGTTTAACTTTTAGAGATTCTAAGAAGATACAACGTATGGGGACACTAGAATAATGAGAGTTGGTAAGATATAGCTTTAAAATCTGTTTTTTCTATTTGTCTATAAACTAAAAAACTATTACACTAAAATCATGATTAACAGTATGATCTAAGACAAAACTTTCGTTGTAACTAGGTATAACTTAATTGCAGCCGTCGTCCCAAGCCTATAACTCTAGATTTTTTTTAAAAGTATGCGAAAATACAAAATGAAAGCTATTAGAAAATATAAATATGTTGAAACTTATTCTAAGCCTTTACAAAACTATATAATTATTTATTTAATGTCAATTAATCAATGGCTTGTTTAATTACAAGCTATTGATTTTTTTAGTCCAACTGTTCATTAATTCCATTGATGTCGTACGAGGAAGATGTTCACAAAATCGACCATGAGTTTTAGAAGGTCGCAAGGTAGAGAGAAAAAAAAATTAAAAACATATAACATTATAGTAGTAGAATAACATCCTAATAAAACATTGGCCGAAACTAAATTTATTCTTGTTTGGCTTGAACCACTTATTATAACCTCGAAAGGAGAAGTGTTTTTGGGTAAATCAATAATATATCTATGTGTTTAATTGTATCTACTATATACTTATCAAAAAAATAAGTTAGTGCAAATACATGATTAGGTAATTGACCGACTTGGTTAAGTTTTGGACAATATATTTAGAGTAATGGATTGTAACTAATTAATCAACGTAAAGAAGACACAAGAAAATGATGGGCAAGTGGTGGTTTATCTCTTGGCAACTAGTGTTAGGTTACTTGCGTCCTCTTTTTCCATTATGGGAGAGAGACGTGGATATATATGAAACTTCGTTTCAATCTCTTTTTTTTTTTGTCGGCACTTCGTTCTATCAATTAATCCATATACATATGTATGCACCATATTATTCGATCCCTTTAATACGTAAAAGCTAAATTGGACTCTTAATTTTTTATCACTAATTAAGTGGACTAATAATTGGTAGTCAGTATTGAAAAGTCATCTCGCCATGTGATAGCTCCAAAGATAATAATACTAGTTTGTTTTTTTTTTTAGCTAATTTGTCATATGACTCATATGTGTTTAGCGTCCAAATATCACTTTGCATCAAATATTGTTGATTATATTTAATTGTAATTGTTTTTTTTTTGGGTTCAAATTGCATAATTGTCTGCATATCAGTGTATCAGTATGCCATGACCTCGATAAGCTTTTTTTTTTTTTTTGCGATTGCCTATTTTCGTCACCTTCTACAAAAGTATGTTACAGAAGAATAAAAATATTTTATAAGTTAAGGATTTTTTTTTTGTCAAATAAGTTAAGGATTTACTCTCTGTTNAGTCTCGATATATATACCTATATATATTAAACTTCTTGAAGTTTTTTCTCATAATTTTTCAGTACTTCAAATCAGGAAGCTGAAAGTGAAATTTACAAAAAGATCTTCCTTCGACCACACATAATGTCATCACCTTTCTATAGAAAAAACATCCACCGACCATACCAAATCTCTTCCACTTCACAATTTTCAACATTTCTAGAAACATATGCAAGAAAATCAACTATAATGTAATCCAAATTGACATTTAACTCTTGATATATATACCTCACAATATAAACTCTACAATGAACTAAAAAATTTCACTAAACTTCACAATCGAATACAATAAAAATAACATTTAGACAAAGAAAGTTTCATGATTTTATAAAAATATTTGGATCTAATTAAGTATCTTGAAAAGAATAGCTTTATCGTAATTATTATTTTTTGTTTTAAAACTTTTAACACAAGGGTACCTTTATTTGCCTATCACTCTCCTATAAAGCATACATACACTTAGCCCATTCTTTAGAAACATTTCATTAAAATAAAAAACCTCTTAACAACTTTTCCATTATATCTCCCCACCACCACCACCGGAGGAGATAAAACCACCACCACCACGACCATGACGACAAAAGACTGTGGCTCACATAGCCACTCAAAGCGGAGACTAATCCGCCGCATAATATGGTCAATAATCTTCATCCTATTCATAATCTTCCTCACAATCCTCCTCATATGGGCAATCCTCCAACCCTCAAAACCACGTTTCATCCTCCAAGACGCGACGGTCTACGCTTTCAACGTCTCAGGCAATCCACCAAACCTCCTCACATCAAACTTCCACATCACTCTCTCTTCTCGTAACCCTAACGACAAAATCGGCATCTACTACGACCGTCTCGACGTCTACGCCACGTACCGTAGCCAACAGATCACTTTCCGAACATCCATCCCTCCCACGTACCAAGGTCACAAAGAAGTTAACGTGTGGTCACCTTATGTTTATGGTACCGACGTCCCCGTGGCTCCTTTTAACGGCCTGAGTCTTGACTCTGATCGAGATAACGGTGGTGTGAGGTTGATGATTCGTGGCGATGGTCGAGTTAGATGGAAAGTTGGGACTTTTATCACGGGAAAGTATCATCTTTACGTGAGATGTGATGCTTTTATCGACTTTCGAAATAACGCTGCTGGTGTTACGGTCGGAGATAACGGCGCCGTTAAGTATACGTATACTACCGGTTGTCGTGTTAATGTGTAAACTTTAACGGCTCCGTTAAAATATATTGATATGATGAATTGTTCATTTTTGCTTTGTATACCATATGGCAAATATTTACAGATTCGTGACGTTGTTTGCAAGAATTTTCGATATGTATTTTTTACTAATATATAGTTTTTCTTTTCGTCGAATTGATTTTTTTTAAAAACACCAAAATTTAAACAAGATTGAAACAGAACTAGAAATAACCATGAAACTGGGGTCCATGAAACTGAAATCGGATATATCTTCAAATCAATCTTACTCTAATTTGCTATAAGAACAATTCACTTGTTTAAGTTTGTTTTAGTAGCAAATATAATTTGAATAAACCAAGTCACATAGTTTATTAATAGTTAAATTCTAAAGTTTCTTTTATATTTGTGTTTAATTATTACTTTTTAAAATGTTTTTGCTGATTAAGAGGCAACTTTCTTCTTATATAATAATGTCAAATCGACTTTTTGATGATATATTGTTTGTAGCGGGTAAAGTTGGACGGCGATAGAAATTAAATTTTTTAATGGAGTAGATTATGACTTGTTATTCAGTGTTTTGTGGACGTTTGGTGATGGTGTCATTGTCCATCTTTTTCTTAAATTATATGGAGATCCATTTTTCTAATTTGTCGATCGAATAGAAAGATGAAAAAGAAAAATTATGTGGATGGGATTTTTTTTATTTCTTCTTTTTAGTTATCTTTATGGATTTATTTGTAGATTTTTATGGTCTATGAATTGCTTAATATATGATTTACTTGAACTTTATAGCACGTTCTTATAAAATTTTGGTAAGCATTAGTAATAAAGTTAACTTTACGTTACTTGGGGGTAATCCTGAATATTCTTGGATCTTGAAATGAGAAAATCGGGATCCGGTACAAGCTATCACAAAGTACAACTTGCAAGAATTATTCTTTTTTTCCCACATTTGAATTTTTATATTAGTTATTTACTTGGCTCTCTAAGATTCGAGAAAGACTATGTGACGTTGTATCATTCCCATATAGCTCTCAATAGCTAGCGACGTGTCCAAGAAGACTTATTTCTTGCTCAAGTCTATGAAAATACATTTTTTTTTTTTTTTTTAATATGGTCCCTTGAATTGACAAAAGAAATGGGAGAGGGATAGAGTATGGTCCCGTTTAATTTATTACCATTTGAATAATCTAAGAAACGTTAATGAAAATTGAACAAAGTCGGTCAACAATTCAATCTAAATGTAAGTAAACCGATGTTTTTAAAATCGGTTCACACATTAATTTAGTCAACTACGTACTGCTCACTCAAAAAAATTTACTCTTCTTTTTTGGGGTTAGCAAAGAAGTTCCGATAACTTTTAGATTGTTTATCTTTCCGGATCAGTAATCGGCATGTGATTCATCCCAAAGAATCAATGTTATTCCTAAGCAGGATTTGAACTAGAAATCTAGGTAATATATTCTTTCTTTTTTTTTTTCTTTTTTTTTTTTTGAAAGGAAGGTTATATATTCTTAGAATGAACTTAAAGAATCACTAGACTGCTAAACACTTAGTATACTTTTTAATAGTTGATATAAATTACAAAAAAATTTGTTTTTTTTTTCTGTTTAGATAATCGATACATTCATGGTGTGTTGTTAAAATGTCGGTTTTAATCAAGAGGATGTCTACTTTAATATGAGAATGATAAAAATTATCCAGTTGTCTTGAATTTATCAGATACTAGTTTTTTTAAGTTATTTTTTTTTTTGGATTATCACATGATAGAGTTTATATACACACAACTTTCTTTATCGAATAAAGTTAAGAAACCTAACCTTGGATTTTCTTTCATAAAAAAACACAAAAGATGTTATTGAACATGGTATGCGGGCTGTTCACACACATAAACACTACAAGTCTAAAATAGACTCTGCCAAACTCACATAATTTTCTAATAAATGGTCTTTTTCCACCTAACTTACAACATCGGAAATTCCAATAAACGTAATTTTGATCAAATTACATACATACACACTAGTATTTGAAGTGTGATTACATACATACAGTATAAATTGTTAACAAGTTGTGATTACGCGTTTCATTCTGAAGTCTTTAACTGTGAAGTTTTCAAAACCAAACAATAACTATGTTGGGCCAAATTGTTATTAGTCTGGCTTCGTGGGCTTAAATTGTGATTTGGTATGACTAGCAGAGGTTTATTTTACATTTTTTGGGGGGACTATTTCTCTCATTGAGTAGAGGAGTACTAAAGGTGATTCTGACTTTTACCTTACTTAATACAAAACTCCAATTCTAATCATGATCAGATTGACACTCTTTGTTTTTGGCTTAACATTGACTAATCATTTGCCTAACAAAATTTATCAACATCTACATGATTAAAAACCGAATTCCTCTTATATATTAGAGTTTAGGGAATTAAAAAAAAAAAAAAAAAAAAAAAAAAATCTAAAAGGAAACAAAGTATTACATTGGATTGGATTGTATCTTAAAAAATTCATAAATATTTGTCGTTTTTTGGCCATTTTATGGCTCTGTATATAAACATTTTAACATATATTCTAACTACAATCTTCATATTCGTGATTTTTCTTCGGTGTTCCAAGAAAAAAAAACATGTGTTTTCATTCTGGTTGTCACCATCGTGGTGAGAAACATTGTATTGGTTTTCATGGTCCAACTCCGACATAAAAAAAAAAAATTGAAATTGAAATTAAAAGTAGCATATTGAAATTCATCGTAAAAGGTTCATAAACATTTACCATATTTCTATCCATTTTTGGCCGTAACATGTAAACGTTTAATCTAAATTGTAACTACAATCTATGTTTACATGATTCTTCTCCACCGTTTTAATAATAAAAAACAAAAACAATTTTTTCGTTCTGGTTGTAATTACCATGATGAGCAACATTGTATTGGTATTTCACGGTCCAACTAAGACGTCAAACAATTGAAGGTAACATTCATTCTTAAGTGACAACTGACACTTGATGAATAATGATGAAAACAAATTTAGTAAGAGAAGTTCTGGCATTACTGTGATGTTGGCAAAAATGCAAGAGAAGTTTTGAACGATCATTACCATAATGGTCATTCGCTTACCGTAACTACCAAGCCTTTAAACTCGTTTCTATAGCTTCTAATCTTTGGTTGAGTGATGACATTTTGATTGGAAAATTGGGAGTCATATATGCTCAATGTAAGAGAGGCATCAATTTGAATACTGATTTCACCATGACAACGGATGGTAAAGTAAGTTTCATAATCCTTATTTTCTTTATGACATTGTGATGTCTCTATTAATACTTTGTGAATGTGTTGTATTTGTAGCTTGATCTCTTGGTTGGCTTAACTGCTCTACCTATAGCTGCTCCTGGTTTCAAGAGTAGCTTCCTCTTCAATTATCCTAGCGAGCATCCTGCCAAGGTAACCAATGAGGAATAATTGGTGTCAATATATGGTTAGAAACTGGTGTCAATTCTGGTTAGTACATTGCGTCAATTCTGGTTACAAAATTGATGTAATATCTGGTTAGAAATTGGTGTCATTTCTGGTTAGTAATAGGTCTCTTTACTGTTAGAAATTTGTGTCAATTCTGGTTAGTAATTGGTCTCTTTACTGTTAGAAATTGGTGTCATTTCTGGTTAGTAATAGGTCTCTTTACTGTTAGAAATTGGTGTCAATTCTGGTTAGTAATTGGTCTCTTTACTGTTAGTTTAAAGTTTTTTTTGTTGCCTTTACTACTTGCTACTTAGTTTGACAAATGATAATTCTGTCCCATATTGAACTTATAATACACAAATTTGTGACCTCTATGGTTAGACAAATGATAATTATTACGGATTCATGCCCAGTTTGAAAGGTTTTCTAGGATAAATATTTTATACCTTTTTATAATTAATCTAACTCCTATAGGAAATCAATTGACTCATAAGCCTATCAATATAATTTTCTTTTTGGTGTGAAAAAGCTTAATATCATGTAGAGTTGATTATCAATCTCCTAATATGTCATATATAGTTCATCACCTACAATCATTTTAATAAACTCTTTGCAATGAGATTCAAATATAACTTTCTTGTATTCAAAATCGATTATGGTGAAAAATTTTCATCTCAATATCTTCTGATATGCCATAGTTCATCACCTACAATTATTTTCACAAAATTTTTCGGAATCAGATTCAAATATAACTTTTTGGTAACAAAAATCGATTATGGTGAAAAAAATTCATCTCATATTTCTGATTTTGCTTAGATTACAGTTCATGTTAGTCTATCTTATTATTTGCTTATATTTAAATTGAATGCAGAAATGATGAACATGGTGAATGAGAGGATAACAACATCTACTTAACCATAGTTTCATGGACCTACACTACTAAAAAAGCCTTATAAAATTGTTTTTTTTTTTTTAATCACCAAATAAATGGCTACTAGTCAACAAACTTTATGATTTGAAATGCTTCTCGAGTGTTTTGACAAAAAAAAAAAAAAAAAAAAANAAAAGGTCTCACACCACTTTCAAAGCGCATAACGGTACTTTTTTCAAATACTAAACCACTCATTAAGACTTAACCGGTCTTGGTTATAATATATCTTTGCTTACTAATACCAAGTATATATTAACAGTTTAACACAATAATATAGCAGATTTTACCCCAATTTTCTTTCTTTTTTAACAAATGACAATAGAGTAAAATATTTATTAACCCAATAAGGTCAAACAATTTTACCAAATCGTAACAAAAAAATTACGCGTTAAATTAACTTTGATTTCCTTTTGTATTTAAACTAAGCGTTACATTAAATTTCAAATCTCCCTTTTGTTTGAACTAAATCCACAATTTACCACAAAAGAAAAGAGGAATCACGTCTTTTTAAATTCATTTCCTTAATTAAAAAAAAACGCATTACATTAATCTTCAAATCTTTGAATTAAATAAAAAAGCATAATTATCTTTCTTAAAATCACACACATTATATACCATTCTTATCCTCTCTCTCATCTTCTTCTTCTTCGTCTCACTAAAACGATTCTTATTCTCTCTCAGAGGCAAATCGTCAAACGCATGGCGGACAGAAACTCACCGTACCTTAACGGAGCATACTATGGTCCATCAATTCCACCACCGACCAAACACAAACACAATCACTCTCACTCATCACCACCCTTCTCGTGTTGCTGCTTCTCCTTACTCGGAAGCTGTCTACGTTGCTGCTGCGGCTGCATCTTCTCCCTAATTTGCAACATCCTCATCGCGATCTTCGTAATCCTCGGTATCACAGCTCTGATCCTCTGGCTAATCTTCCGTCCAAACGCCGTCAAATTCTACGTAACCGAAGCGAATCTGAACCGGTTCGATCTCGATTCGAACAACAATCTTCGGTACGACCTCGGTCTCAATCTCACGATTCGGAACCCGAACCAGCGTGTTGGTGTTTACTACGATGATTTTAAGGTCGATGGGTACTATAGTGGGCAGAGATTTGGATCTGGTGAAGTGACGCCGTTTTATCAGGGGCGTAAGAACACGAGTTTGGTTTTGGTTGGGATTACGGGACAGAGTTTGATGGTGTTTGGTGATGGTAAGGATGGTGGTTTTAAGGAAGAGGAGAGATCTGGTGTTTATGGGATTGATTTGAAGATGAGGTTAAGTGTTAGGTTTAAGTTTTGGGTGATTAAGTCGTGGAGGTTTAGGCCTAAGATTAAGTGTAATGGTCTTAAGGTTCCTCTTTTGGGAGCTAATTCGACGGCTAATGGTGGTGTTAAGTTTGAAACTGTCAAGTGTGATTTTGACTTCTCTTAGTCAAGTTTTTATGGATTAGTGAATTGTTTGTTTTTTTTTTTTTATGTTGTTGTTGGAGTTTTAAGACATGTTTATGTTTTGATTATGTGATTCTAACTTTCGGTTAGATATTTTAGTATATGAATTTTTTTCCTCAGCAACTCAGTTTCTCTGTGTGGCGAGTTATTATATTTGCATTGTTATGTTTAAAATTACAGCTAAATAGGATTAGAGCCTAATTAGACCATCCAATGTTGTGTACCGTGTGTTAAAAGAGTAATACATAACATTTCTGGCCAATGATTTCTCGCAACTTTATTTGCTTACAGATGATAATTGATAAAAGATCAGACTCATTAAATCTCAAATGGTTTTAATTTTTCCTCGCAACCTAGCTCCAACTCCAAATCCCTATTGGAGTTAAACTAATGATCTTGAGTACTTTTGCTAACCATTACGCCAACACACATGGTCATGATCTTGACTGTCAATTATTCATATTCCCAACAATCATTTCCATTCACTTTCCTCTGTTTTGACTTATCTTTTTACATGAGTTTTGGCTTTGCTTCATACTTTCTTGACTCGTCACTTGACTAGATAATGTGTTCCAAATTTTCATATCTTCCATAAATTCCAAGGAAAACAATATCTATCTCTCTCTCTCCTCCATTTTGCTGACATAATAGTTTTGTTCATCAAGAAAATGTTATGTTATTAGTGAGAACTCCAAATTCAGAATCCAGCTATAACATTGTATGTTGTTCATGGTCTACATGAACTTTAAAAAATTGTCATGAGCTTGATGAGGAGTTAATCTAAATGCATTAACACCATAATCAGTTAGACTACTGTGGCCACAAGTAGCCAAAGTAAAGCACTCAATTTGCTTTTTGTGTTATCTGTACAAAAAAGCCAATCCAAATGCATTATGCACTTTCCTTTTTGTATGCCTTTCTCATTGGCTTAAAATTTGCTTGGGGGCCTAGAATTATGAGAAAAGCCAACATAAAAAAAAGAAAAAGAAAGTCAGTAATTAGTAATTACCACAAAGCTAACAAAGGTTTTACCAACAAAAATTCAATCAATTTTCTTAAAAAAATCAAACAGCCGGACCGAAGCAAAATAAGTTTACTTAAACTATTTCACATAAAAACAAATCCATGACTATGTGCATTGTGCAATATGTTGTTGAACAATAAATCACACACTTCACATGAATAACAGCTCTTTAATTAACACTTTTGTACTATATCAACAACACGTAAAGGTCTTGATGAAAATTCAGAATTGCGCAGAAAAAAATAACGACTACTCTGTAACAAAAATAAATTAGGAACGACAAAACCCTTAATTACCAAACAGTTCCACCTAATTAACAAAACCGTTGGCATTAACCCAAAAAAAAGAGAAAAATTTAACACATCTGATGAGAGCTTTGGAAATTGAAACAGCATCCTCTATTGCTGACAACATCATAAACATCAATGACCACGTCATCCATTTCCCGACAAGGAGACGGCGAAGGTGTAAAGTACGGAGGAGAATCACACGGCGTCAAGAACGGAGTCGGCTCACTGGAATATTCCTTTAGAATCTCAACTCTCACTTCACCTTCTTCATCATCATCATCATCATCTTCCATTTCCAAATCCTCTTCCTCTATTGTAAACAAAAGCCTCGAATCTCGCCACTTGTCCACCGCCAGAACATCCTCCTCCTCCGCGGCCTCCACCGCAACAACGTTCCCTCCCATCTGTAAAGAAACATTCCCAGTAGGCTCAACACGATTCTTGTTCTTGAAACACATCAAGAACCGGAGTATAACCTCTGTACTTGCAGGAGACGGTGTTTGACGACAGAAGATGTAACCGAGCTCGGCAAGGAGGATCACGAGGAAGAAGATCAAGACGGCGAGTAGCACCGCACCGGAGTTGGTGAGGGCATGCATTGTATAAAGAGTGAGTGTGTGATCAAAGTAAATGTGACCGGGTGGGAATGTAGTTTAAGTGGGAGAGTTAACCGGTTTTTACCGGTTAACTGTTGGTTAAATAGAGGTGGGTTGGATGATGATGATGATTAATGATGTTGGAACTTGTGGGCAGAGGGGACACATGAAGAGCTTTTTTACAGGTAGCATGAACTGCTTTTTCACATTGTTATCATTACTATAGTTTTTAAAGGTTTTTTCATAAATTTTGGTTTCCTATATGATTACGCTCCTGTGGTGCCAAGATTACACAATGAGTACTGTTTTCACATATTTATATGTACATGTTGTCTGAAATGTTATCTAAGTAAATGGAGTGAAATGATAAGACTTTCATTAACAGAAAATGATGTTTTTATGATTTGGGGACAAAGTGAGAATCAAACAAAGGATTGTTTAGGCGTAAAAGAAAGGGAAAAAAAAAACTCTGCTCACACATGACAAAGATTTTGTACCTCTTGCTATATTAGAAGAAGCTTCTAAATAGCTGAGAAGTACTCTTTGCTGAGTTTGGGGTCGGGTTTCATTGACTTCTCGCCTGGCTTCCATCCTGCAGGGCAGACTTCATCGGGGTTTTCCTGGATGTATTGCAAGGCCTGAAACATCGAGAATGTATCACACAATCTGCAATGGGTGAATATTAAGAGTGGGTTTGAGTTCTGTAGTTAATATTTGTGTACCTGGAGGGTTCTCATTGTCTCATCGACGCTTCGGCCAATACCAAGATTGTTGATGGTGGAATGTTGGATCACTCCTTCCTTGTCGATTATGAAGAGCCCTCTCAGTGCTATTCCCTGTATTTACGTGCTCCTCTTTATTATCTCAAACACTTTGTAAGTTGAAAGGAAAGCTAAACTCGAGACTGAGAGGCTAGAAATTCACCTGATCAGGGATGAGCACACCGAACGATTTTGAGATTGATTTCGTGACATCTGAAATAAGGGGATAGTTCAGATCACCAAGCCCTCCAGATTTCCTGTCTGTTTGGACCCACGCAAGGTGAGAGAACTACATGATTACCAGCACAAGAAGCAAGGATGAGTCAAGCAAAGTGTACACACGGATGAGAAATTGAAAAACCTGAAAGTAATATAAACTTATACTTACCACACTGTCGACAGAGACACCTAATACTTCTGTGTTCAACTTCTCAAATTCTGCATGGCGGTCACTGAAGGCAGTAATCTCTAAAAGACACGAAGAAAAAAAGAGATTAAGACACAGTGAACCTCATGCATTCAATATCGATATACTTCTCGGACAATCCTAACCTGTTGGGCAGACGAAGGTGAAGTCCAATGGGTAGAAGAAGAGAATCACATACTTCTTCCCAATGTACTCAGAAAGCTTAACCTGAAAACATAATTCATCGCTTACCAATCAGTTTTGACAAGAATAAGCCACATACTCACTACTCCTTTAGCTAAAAACCTAAACTAATGTCTCAGATTAGTTAGAAGCAGCAGATATGTAACACAATGTTGTAAAAACCTAATCAAGACAGAAAAAAACATGCTTTAGAGAAGAATACCTTGATGAACTCCTGATCGAACACAGCCTCCGCCTCGAAATCAGGCGCCTTGTTTCCAACCAATGGAAGCTCATCCTAAAAACACAAATAGTAAAAACCCATTAACACATAAAATCCAATGAGCAAGATTAACTCAATTCAACAATCAGAGTACCTGGATACTGCCCAAAACTACATGGAACTCATAAAACAGACACATCAGTCAACAAAGTACAACCTAAATGCCACTCAATTTCACTATATTAGAGAAGTTTCAAATCCATTTCTCTTAATTCTGTGGGCATCACAACCTAAGAACAAAACTAACAACCCTACGAACAAAATGTCACTCAAATTTCTGGACTTTTAGGGTAATCATCATAAACACAGTCATATATCCTACAAATCGCTCAAAATCCTAAACTTGTAGAGCTAATCAGGAAGATACAAATGAATCCCGATTCCAATCAAACTGAGCGAGAAAGTATTAACATTGGGAAAACTTACGGCCAGAGCCTTGACGGCGAAGGTCCGGCGAGAAGTGGAGCCAAAGGAAGAGCGTTGAGCAAATCCGGACTTGAGAGAAGGAGAGGATGAAAGGGTTCGAAGGAAAGAGACAGAGGGAGATGAAAGAGAAGACTTGGGTGCAAAAACCCTCGGAGAAGAAGAGATAAGAGTGGTTGAAGAAGCTAGAGACGCCATTGACACACACACTTCGTGACTCTCCCTCACTCGAGAGCGACCAAAGACAAACAAAAAGACTTATCTCTCTGTCAAAGGTCAATGGCCTCTCTTTTCTTATTACTAGAGATAAGCCCAAAGAATCCACCAAACACCCCAAAAACGACGTCGCATTTATCATTACGAGTTTATCCTAAACGGCGTCGTATTAAAGAAAATAATGCGACTGGTCAGTCATCTTCTACCTTGGGTAACTCCGTCTCTCCGTTGCTTTATTCCGCCGATTGTAAACTCGAGGTGCATTATGATCTCTTCTTTTCTTAACTTACATGGCTACTTTATAAAAGTTCTGATTTTTGTTCTACTCTGGAATGTGGACAGTTATAGGAGAAGATATAATAGGGTGAATCGCGTGAGTTCAGATATGGAGAGTGAGAAGGAATTGATGAACAAACCTAAAACACCTGTTAATTTCAGATTGTGCAGAGTTTCTGGGTATTACTATTACTCTATCTTCCATCTGGACTTGATTTTGATTGTGATTACTAATTAGTTATACTTTTTACTTGTGGTCAAGTTTTATGACAGAGATTATGGAAATTCAAGCTGAGAATCCAACATTCCATGTATTGTTCATCCCGGGAAATCCAGGTTTCCTTTATATATGATCATGCATGCACATTTATACTAGATATGAATATTCCTGTTATGTTTAATGTATATACATTGGTGTTGTGAATTTTGCAGGTGTTGTTTCATTTTACAAGGACTTTGTGGAGTCTTTGAACGAGTTTCTTGATGGAAATGCTTCTGTAATTGGTAGTATGGCTATCCGAGCCACTCTAGTTTTGCGATGTCTGCTTTCTTTTGGTTATTTTGCTCTCTGATATTGAATTGGTTTTTTTTTTTTTTTGCATAGCTATTGGTCAAATATCTCACACGAGCAAGGTAATATCTATAGCTTTGCTTCAGATTTTTGCAGTGTGTTTTGTTTGATGGTTGCATTTACGCTTTTCGTATCTTCTTAGTTTGGAAAATTGATTCGTGCTTCTTGGTGTTCGATGTTTGATGTTCTCGTTTTTAAGGACTGGGAGTCTGGGAGGCTGTTTTCGATGCAAGAACAAATCGATCATAAGGTAATGAAAAAACTGACAATGTTCTTAATCGAATTGAATTATGTTCGAGTAGCTTACTATGTATTTTTACCTGATTGACCTGGGATTTGAAAGCGTTCATCTTCTTTTATTTTTTCTCTGTTGAAGTTAAGATCTTAATCTTTTAGTTATCATGCAGATTGATTTTATCAGACAGGAGATGGAGAACGTGAAAGGTCCGATAATACTGGTAAGACTAATTATGTCATGTATACCATTACATGTTTCCCTTAAAATATTGGTTTCTTATGAGAAAAATACACACATCCATGATTCAGCTTGATTTTCGAGGATTCGTGAAAAGAATTGCAGTATCTTATATCTTAACTACTGTTGGTAGGTTGGGCACTCTATTGGGTCTTACATATCCCTTGAAATATTGAGGAAGTTTTCAGAGAAGGTATGGACTGATTCACTCTATCAGAGTTTCTCTCTGTGCGGTTTGATCTCTTATGTTCTCTGGTTTTGTGTGGCAGGTTGTATATTGCGTTGGCTTATATCCATTTCTGACTCTGAATCAACAATCAACAAAGCAATCGTTAATTGGGAAACTTGCAGCGTGAGCTATCATCTTAAATCTCTTTTGAGTATCCTTACTATGAAGGAACCAATTAAATCATCTTTTATTATAAATGTTACGAAATCCTTACCATATCATGTTGCTCTCTCTCTCTCTGCCAATACCAAGAGATGTGTCTAACTGTGTAAGAAATTTTTTATGATATAGGTCTTCAATTCTGTCGGCTTCAGCAAGTTTTCTAATCGCATCACTGAGACTTTTACCTATGTGGGCTGCAAAGCGGCTTGTATCCAACTCCATGGGAGCGTCATGGTCTGATACTGCGGTTCAAGCTACTTGCACTCACTTGAGGCAGGTATGAGCTGTGTTGTTTACATTTCACTGATTTCTTGGGTTTTCACTTGAATCTAGTAGTCAAAAATCCTTGAAGATAACCATAGCATCCTCCTTTATCAATTTATATAACTTGTTGCTCCATACTGAGACTCACTATTCAGTCGAGTCAACTTCATCCGATGCTTGTATTCTATCTCATTTTTCTTTTCTTGCAGTATCACACCATGCGCAATGTTCTCTTTATGGCAAAGACAGAGTTTAATGAGGTAATTTGCTTTGACAATGTGTCTTATGGAGTTTAGAGAGTCTAGCTTTGACTGTTTCATCTTTTGGCATAATAAGCTCGCAGCAGAGCCAGATTGGGATTTCATGAGAGAGAACCAGAGCAAGCTTGCATTTCTATTTGGCATCGATGATCATTGGGGTCCATTGCAACTCTTTGAAGAGGTTAATTAGTTCCCCTTTCTCAATTAATCCAAATGCATTTTCTGAGTGTCTCTCATATAAACCATCCATTCTCCAGATTTCAAAGCAGGCTCCGGAGACTTCCTTATCTATCGAGAGGGAAGGTCACACGCATGGATTCTGCTGCACGGTGGCTGGCTCGGTATGGGTTGCACAGCACGTAGCCACTCTCATCAAGAACCACTTTTCACATCTCAAGTAATGTAAATTACCATTTCTCTTACTTAAGCCCAATAAACCAGTCTGTGTATGTTGCATTCTCAACCATCAAAAGCCTTGTAAGAGAATGTTTGTCATACCCAAAGTGAAACAGAGTAGTTTAATAATTTGCTTTGCATATAGTTCAATCACAAACGCAATACATCCCCATAAATGCTACCGCAAACAGTTGCATTAATTCAAATCTACATTCACTACATCGCAATTAGTGAAAATTAGGGATAAGCATGAGGAAAAAATTAGGTAACTATAATTGTCAACTGAATACACCAAATAAACTTAGCTTAGCTGGTCAGAAGAAATATGACTAACTAATATATTTTCAAAATGTCAATTGTTGGTCCTAGACTATTAACCAAAATTCTGAAATTTATTTTTTGTTAATAATAGATAATGAGGCTTTGAAAAATGAGATTGCTTAAATATGAAGGATGTAACAGAAAAAGTGGCATTTATAGTGAATAATAAATATGAGAAAATTGAGTTGTTTTCAAGTTAATAAAGAAAAAAAGAAGAGATAACCAACAAAATAAAAGAAAAAAAATAATATTTGTATTCATTCATCTTCACTATTTTGATTTATAGTGTTGACAAAAATAAAATCCTATACTTATATTTTATTGAAGGTGGAATTAAATTCGTATTTATCATTCTTACGTAACGCTCATAATGCTCAACTGCCTCAATTACTATAGCATTTATATTTGATTTTAATGATATCATTACTTTTAAATCTATTGAAGCTATCTTGAACTACCTCTTCTTCAATTGTAACCAACTTTTCATCCTCACCATAATGAAGAAAAAAAAGAAGAATTTTCTCAAATTACCATCAAGATTTTTAGTATAATTTATGGACACAATTCTGTTATGTACTCTTTCTATTTGCATGAAGGGAAAATTCATATAATAGGGGGGTCAAATCCAAGTTTGGTTTAGATTTTGGACAAGAAGCATATCAATTTGGGGTTAGTTGTAAGTTTTGAGTCAGATAGATATTTGTACCCAAACTCAGATGATTGTATTGTACTTTGTTGGTAGGACCATGAAGACTAGTTTTGTGTCATCCCTAACCTGTTGTCTGGATCCTAGTACAAATTATATACCTTTGCTCCTTGCCGTGGACTACCAAAACACTTAACAACATCTCAATCCACAAAATTATATGTCTTGCAAGATAGTTATTTCTTGGTATTGTAATTTCACATAGAAACAGAGGATCAGAACAGAGTAATGAAATTTCACATTTTCACTTTAAAGATGAGTTTAAGGGCTCGGGGACCAAAAAATATATGGAACCAAATAAGATCATTACTAAGCATAATCAGTTAAAGAAAGTAAAAAATTCATCTTCCATTATAAGAAAAGTTAGTGCTATTTGCGCTCCAGTTCCAATCTAGTATGAAAGTGGAGCGCGATTAGCACTATTCTACGACAAATCAACTAAGAGAAGAAACAAAAGAAAAGACAAGTACGGTCGAATTAGTCTATAGGTTTCCGGTTCCTTAGTTCAGGTTCAGCTCCACCGGGTCTTATTACGCTTGGTGGTAGCCGATGTGGCCGAGGAAGCGTTTTGATGATGAAGGAAGTCAAGAAGGACGGTGCTTTTGCATTTAGGACATTTTGGGTCATCTTGAGAGAGCATAACATACATAAGACAACGAGGGCAACCCACAAGAACCATCGAGGTTATTGTCTCGATCTCTTCATGGTTTGTTTCAGAAGAGATGCATGAGCTTGGTGAAGTTGTGTTGGATCCGGTTGGTGATCGAACCAGACTCATCTGGTTTGGTTGAGATGGAGGTGAAAGGTTTAGCGCCAGCTCGAGCTTAGGACCGGTCCTGCTCCTCCGGCTCATCGATCTCTATCTCTCTCTCTTTGGGGGATTGAGAGAGAGGTTTTGGTGTAATTGAGAAAAGTCTATTTCTTGTTGGTTATGTGGTTAGGCCATTTTATAAAACAATCACTGTAAAGTTTTTGAGAGAGAGAGAGAGTTTAGGTAAGGTTTCTAATTTTATTACGATTGGTAAAAATTGCAATTAATAATAATAATACTATGATAGCTAGAGAAACTAGTCAACTAGTCATTAACTGTTCACAATTATTTTTATTTTCCTAAAGGGCATTACATAATACTAATCAATATTTTAATGAAATTATAAGGATACTGTTAAATTCAAATAGTACTATAGTATTGATAAACACTATTATTTGAAGAGATATATTGCAAAATTTGAAGTAGCGAATTTTATAATATGCGGAAATCGTATTATTGTTGTTCCTAAATCACATTGTATATTTACCAAACGGTGAAGAAATACGAATAGTATTTGTTGACTAAAGGAAACTATAGTATGTGAATGTAAAAATGAATACATCTACGGTGTTCACCGTATAGGAACACGTAAAGGTGTCTTAGTCGAAGCAGGAAGAGAAATAAATGTGTATATTAATGTTAATCACAAGATTACATAACAAAATATTGTTACAAAATGAAAAATTGGCTACGTCAAATTTAATTGCTAGGACTACAATATCACGTAGCTTCACACCAAAAGCAAGTTATTAATATTTGCAGTGTGGAGTTAATTTCCCATGTGAAGTTATTTAATGAGTTTTTTCTGGAAGAAGGATCAAGGATTTTGTAAAAACGACTTTATATTTTCCTCTATTTAAATCAGCTGATAATAAAAGATTTAATAACACACGAAAGTAATATCTTCCGAACTACTAGTATAATTAAAAGCAGGGAACCTCACAATTAATTTCATTAGATTGAGACTATGACCATGCTTCGTTGGATTTACAATTAATGTTAACCAATAAGTATGAATGAATGAATAACTTGTTGATATATAAAAAAAAATAAATAAACCCAATATTCAGGATTTCAAAAATGACAAGAAAACTGAATAAACAATATTCGAATTTGGTATCTTAGCCTAATAGCTATATGAATGAATGGAATTATATTTTGTAATATACAAAAAGTCAATGGAAACCAAATTTTATACTTTATCCGGGTTTTAATATTTTAGTGTCGGTTCAGTTGAATATCGACTACATGCATCAACTTATACAATTATAATAATAATAATAATAATAATAATAATAATAAATATAAAACCAAATAAATTGAATTGCAAATTGGGTTTTGATTGTAGGAAACTCCGGAATGATATTTAAATGCCACTGACGCAATTAGCATACATTTCTTGGTATATGTCATAAATTCAGTATCCCATATTTAGCTTTTGATTCTCGTATGCATGTGTGTTATTAATTTCTGATCGGTATATGCGGTCATAAGTTTAAAGTTTTATCAACAATTTCTTGTAGATTTATTTATTTAAAATTTTCCATTACCTATTACTAATGGGATAACCTATCAGACCGAACCAAAAACATTTGCCAAATTTAATTTTATTATTTCTTTTGAAAAAAAAAATATTTAGCAAATTTCTTTGTCTGATTAAAAGATTTCGTATTACAAATTATATATCTCCAAACTCAGTATTGTATAATGAAATATAATTTTTTTTTTTCCAAACGTTACTTGATCATGTGATTTCTAAATTTATCATAGATATTTTTTTAATTTAGATTAACGATACTTAATTGATTTTTTCGACAAAAGATAAATGCCTTTTACAAAATCAGTGAGTAAAAAGTTAATCAAATGTGCAATGTTATATTAGAAGAAGAGATGTTAAATTGGTAAACAAGGTTACACACAGTGGCGGACCTAGAACTTTTTTTTCCCGGGTTCAAGATATTTATCATATT
>OVAF01000906.1:0-34757 GCA_900406245.1 Odontarrhena argentea
TATGAACGCTGGAAACCTGCTAAATTCTGGTGGCATGCTTGGAGGTACTTACATTACTACTTATATTTAAGATAGGCCAATAAATTTTCTGCTCGTATAGTCTCTGATTCCGTTTAACTCTTCTTGAATTTGCAGGTAACTTGTCTAATGGATACCAGCACTCAGAGGAAAAACCAGTGTGTCAGATCTGTGGAAAGAAAGGACATCCTGCAATCAGATGCTGGCACAGGTTCAACACCAACTATCAGGATGATGATGTTGCTGCTGCTGCAACTGCTTTAGCTGCAATGCATATTCCTGAAGTTTCAAACACCTCTGGTCATGAATGGTTTCCGGATACAGGAGCAATTGCTCATGTCACCAGCTCCACAAACCATCTTCAGCAGTCTCAACCATATCTTGGATCAGATACAGTAATGGTTGGGGATGGGAATTTTCTACCAATCACACATACTGGATCAGCCAATCTTCCATCTCTAGCAGGTATGTTACCATTAAAACAGGTTTTAGTATGTCCTAACATTGCTAAATCTCTGCTTTCTGTGTCTAAAATAACCAAAGACTACCCCTGCAAATTTGAGTTTGATTCTGAAAGTGTGATTGTAAAGGACAAGGCAACTCAGCAGCTGTTAACCATGGGAAGAAACCATGAGAGTCTCTACACTTTGGGAGATCCACCTGAGCAAGCCTGTTTCTCAACCAGACAACAATCAGTTCCTGAGGATGTTTGGCACAGAAGATTGGGGCATGCAAACTATCAAATTATCCAGCAACTTTCTAGTTCTAAAGCAATTTCAATAAGCAAGAGTATCAAGACTATTTGTGAAGCTTGTAGTCTTGGGAAAAGCAGTAGACTTCCCTTTGTTGATTCTCAATTTGTAGCTTCTAGATGTCTTGAACGAATACACTGTGATTTGTGGGGACCTTCACCAGTTGTGTCCATACAAGTTTTTAAATATTATGTAGTCTTCATTGACAATTGGTCAAGATACACTTGGTTTTATCCTTTGAAAGCGAAATCCGAATTCTATTCAACTTTCATCAATTTTCAGCATTTGGTGGAGAATCAATTTGGAAATAAAATTGCTCAGTTTCAGTGTGATGGAGGAGGAGGAGAGAAATCTCTGAGTTTGTGTTTTACTTTCATTATGTACTAGATTAGGACCCGCTTTAACACGCGGGTAAAAAAATATATTTAAATTATTGTATCATCGTCCCTAAACTTTATTTGATCAATAGTGTTTTCAAAAAATTTAGTCTAGTGATTTATCTTTAAAATAGTTTCACTGTGTAAATACCCGTTTTAAACGCTCTACAATGTATGTTGTTGAAACAAATCTGTAAAACATTTAAACTGTAAAACATTTTCTTGTAAAACTCAACACATATAAATATGAGACTTTTGAATTTTAAATATAACTTATTTCCTTATTCTATTGCGTAGTGTAATGAAAATTTCATTATTCTATTTCTTAGGATAATGGAAATTTAGAAATATGACTTATTTCTTTATTCGAGTATGACATATATTTTTGTCTTTTTGGTTTTTTCCATAATCTTTATTTGGGAAATGAATTTAAATGTATTCTTTAATTAAAAAAATGGAAAATAGAAACACATGACATCATCTCGTGAGTTATATGACACATGGCACGATCTCGTGAATTCTACTAATTGTGCCAAGTGTCGATACCACATTAAACGCGTTATTTAATAAGATATTGTGATAAAATTATTTGTTTGTTTGTCTTTTTATTTGATTTTTCTGGTTTTATCGGGTTAAGCCTTTACTAATCCGGTTAAATTCAGAATTCGGTTGTATCGTCGGCTCACAATACCATTATACCAATACGCCAATTGCAAGGACTAAGTTGTAAAAATGTGATAATTTTGGGACAAATTGGATTTTAGGGCACTATAGAGATTCGTCAATCGCAGTGAAGAAGAAGAAGATAAGACCCTAAATCAAATTTGGGAGCTCTCCATCAATGGCGTCGATGTTAGCTCGCAAGTCACTAAACACTCTTCGTGCTCGAAATTTCTTAAGAATCTCTTTCTCTCTCGTGTTCCTCCGTTTCATTTCGATGTCTAGAAATGCGTAATGTCTCCTGGATTTTAGGAATCATGAGAAAATTCTTCCATTTCGTGTTGTGTTGATGAGATTAGGGTTTTGTTTCGAATTTGTTTGATTTAGACTGCGGTTTTGATTAAATCTTAGTTTGTTGTGTTTGAGAGATTGAATTTTTATCTTTCTGATATGAATAATCTTCATTTATCCCTTATGGTTTGTTAGTATTTTTTGAAGGGACAATGTCTCTGTAATCGAGATTCATTCGATTGATAGGGATTTTCCAAGTTAATTTGTTCTTTGTGTTACCTTTGTTATGGTATGTATGTTGTGATTACCAAAGTCGTTCGTTCTATGTGTGAATAGGTGTTGTCGGCGCAGGGATCTCGTATTTCGGGGATAAAGTCTCGTGGTATCTCTTATGGCACCAATAAAGGTATATTTTCTTGCTGTTGTTTGTCCTTTCTTGGTGATTCTACCGACCCTTTATGTGGATCGTCGTGTATGTTGATGGGAAACATTTTCATTGTGTTCATCATATAAGCTTATTAGCTCATAATCTGATACGTATATGGCGTACGGTTTTCCTTTGTTATATTCAGAGGATGAAGAAGCGGAGCAACTTGCTAAGGAGATCTCCAAGGACTGGAATACCGGTAAGCTACATGATCTAGACACATTTGTTTTGTTTTTCCTTTTTTTTTTTTTTTTTTTTTTTTTTTCCNCTTTTTTTTTTTTTTTCCTTTTTTTTTTTTTTTTTTTTTGCTTCGCATACTTCCCTTTTCCTGGCTGTTTTCTTATGAGTATTGGGATTCCTGGAATTTTGCGTTTTTGTAGTCTTTGAGCGGAGCATGAACACACTAGCTCTCACTGAAATGGTCCGTGGTTTGTCACTGACCCTCAAGTACTTCTTTGATCCCAAAGTTACTGTGAGTGACAGACATCTTTCCTTATCTTCAAAACTTAGGCTGAAAGGAAATAAGGTGTGATTCTGAAGCTTGATTATTGTATGCAGATCAATTACCCGTTTGAGAAGGGTCCTTTGAGCCCTCGCTTCCGTGGAGAACATGCTCTTCGTCGATATCCTACTGGGGAAGAACGCTGCATTGCCTGCAAACTCTGTGAAGCTGTGAGTTTTGAGATCTATGCTAAGGCTTTGTTTAATGTTCTCTTTGTATACATAGCTCTTGTAAGGCATCTCAGGACGACGAGTACCTTTGCATAGATAAATGATCACTCATTTTGCTTTGGAAAACTGATTCTGCTTATACCTAGCTAAGGAGCATAGATTGATACCTATAGAATTCATCCAAGTAATAAGAATAATAATTTGAGTCTTTAGTAATATCACTGTCCAGTCTTTAGAGTTCTGATCAAATTATCTGTTTAATCTGTGAAGTTCGTATAGTATCTTAGATTCGGATTGTGATTTTGGGAGGGATTTTGGTCTCTTTTATCAGGTATGTCCAGCTCAAGCAATCACAATAGAGGCAGAGGAACGTGAAGATGGAAGCCGTAGAACCACTAGGTAATAACCCCTTTAGTTCCCATTTATTAGCCATATGGTTTCTTTTTCACCATTCCATGTAGTAATTATTTAGATCTATGCAGGAACGATATCGACATGACAAAATGCATTTACTGTGGCTTCTGCCAAGAAGCTTGCCCCGTTGATGCAATTGTCGAAGGACCGAACTTTGAATTCGCAACTGAGACACACGAGGTCCGTTTATCAAATGATCTTCTACCTAGCAAATTTTGTGGCTTGCTAATTAAAAGCTTTTGCTATGTTGCCTTTTACAGGAACTTCTCTACGACAAAGAGAAGCTTCTTGAGAACGGAGATCGATGGGAAACCGAAATCGCCGAGAATCTGAGATCAGAGAGTCTCTACCGTTAAAAAACCATTCGCCAACAAACAAAGGAACACTCTTTGCTTCAAGTTCTTCAAGAAATAGACGTTTTCTTCATATTGGGTATAAATAAAAGATGAGAGAGATCATAAAAACTCCTTTTGTATCCAGCTTGGTATGCTTTGTTTGTAAACCAACCTGATTTTGAATTTCGGTTCATGATTTCCGGTTCAGTTTTCGATTTCGTAAATTAAGAATGTTTTCTTGATCCGACGGACAGTAACATATCTTAAATTGTCGAACAATTTTTTTTTAGTACGCCTTTGGTTGCGCCAATTATCGTATTCAGACACCAAAAATTTAAATATTATTATAATGTTGTGTACATTTTTTTTTTTTTTTTTTTTTTTTAACGAATCCCTANTTAATTTTTTTTTTTTTTTTTTTTTTCTAACGAATCCCTAGAAAGGAAAGAAAAAAAAAAGAAAAAAGAAAAAAAATAAAAAATCCCCAAATCGAGCGAAGTCTTACGAAAAATCCCCAATTCAACGAACCCTCTGAACCCAGAATAAATCCCCCGATTTAGGAAAACTTGTCTTCAATTTCTTCAATCATCGATTTTGTCTTAGTTCCTTGATCTTATTAATCTCTTCGCTTCTGGGTGAAACTTCACACGTTACTGCATCGAACTTTGTTTCCATTTCTACACAGTCAATCATCGGAAAATTTCACTAGCCATAGGTTCGTGATTACTAATTGCCATCTGGGTTTTGCTTTTTGTGTAGAAAGGTTGCTCCTTTGTTTGTCAATTCGAAGATTTGGGATTGGGAATTTTTTTAGGGTTTTATATTTTGGGATTTCCTTTTTTAGTATTTTTGTTGATGAACTTGGTTTAGATTGAGTCTAATTGTGTTGGTTTTGGGCAGGAGCTAAGATAGGAGATGAAATTTGGATGTTGTGAGTTCTGGAGGAGAGGAAAGTTATGCAGTGTTTGTTTTTGTTAGTTACCAGGAGAATTAGAACAAGGCGACGAAGATTGAAGAGTTAACATGAATGTTCAAGCTCATCTGTCGGGACAAGTTCCCAATCAAGGGACTATGTCTCAGCAGAATGGGAACTCTCAAATGCAGAATTTAGTTGGTGGTGCTGCTGCTAATAATCCCACTGGTGTTGGTTTAGGACCTTCGCGTCTTGCTGCTCCTGTTGACACTGACCTTTTGAAACTTCGGCAGGCCATGCGAATCAAGATGTAAGTGTTTGGAGTGTTATACTGTGTGTCACTTTGGTGTTTGTAAGACTGTTATTTGTTTGTATTGTAGTTGTGTAATTTTGATTTCGTTGTCTGCAATTTATGTTGGATTAAATTGAATCTCTTTTGGTTTATTGCTATTCAAATCTTTGTGCTTCTGTTTTTTGGCTTTTCAGTTTCAACATCTTACAGCAGAAACAACCATCTCCAGCTGATGATGCATCAAAGGCAAAGTACATGGATGTTGCTAGACGCTTAGAGGAGGGACTATTTAAAATTGCTAATACGAAGGTACTTTTATAAGAAGTTATGTACTGAAGTAAATGATAACGCTTAACTTCGAATCCTTTTTTTTTTTTTTTTTTTAAAACTATTGCCAATTCCAATTTGATATGCAGGAAGATTACGTGAATCAGTCAACCCTTGAACCTCGGCTGGCAAGTCTAATCAAAGGCAGACAGTTAAATAACTACAATCAACGACATGCTAATTCTTCTTCGGTTGGAACAATGATACCCACTCCAGGATTACAACACAGTGGGGGGAATTCAAATATGATGATGACATCCTCTGTTGATGCTACAATGGCTGGAAATAATAACATCACAAGTAATGCTATGAACGCTGGAAACCTGCTAAATTCTGGTGGCATGCTTGGAGGTACTTACATTACAACTTATATTTAAGATAGGCCAATAAATTTTCTGCTCGTATAGTCTCTGATTCCGTTTAATTCTTCTTGAATTTGCAGGTAACTTGTCTAATGGATACCAGCATTCTTCAAGTAATTTTGGTCTTGGTTCGGGAGGGAACATGGCATCCATGATCGCACAAAGGAATGCTGGCCAGATGATGCCTACCCCGGGATTTGTCAACAGCAGTACCAATAACAGTAGCAACAATGGACAGTCTTACTTGAGTGTTGAAGCTTCCAACATTAGTGGTGGGTTTTCTTCTGCGCCCATGATGGTATCTCAGCCTCAGCAGCAGCAACAGCAACAGCAACAGCAACAGCAACTGAGGCAGGATATTGGTGGCCAAAATACTCGTATGTTGCAGAACCAAGGAAGTCAAATGAGTGTTGGCCTTAGACCTGGCATGCAACAAAAAATGTCTAATGTGTCTAACAGCTCCATAAACGGTGGTGTTGGGATGAATGCAAAAAGTGTAGATTCAGGTACATCGTACACCAATTCTACCAGAAATCCACAGCAGGCTTTTGATAACCTCCAGCGATCAGGATTGCAGGGTAAAGTCTTTATTTCACTTTTTTTTTTTCTCACTGTCTAGTTTCATATGCGTTGTAGCTTCTTGTGGTTATACCTTTCCCTTAGAATATATAATTTTATCTTATTTATCTCTTCAGGTGACGGATATGGCACAAACAGTTCTGACCCTTTTGGATCTGGAAATTTGTATGGTGCTGTAACATCTGCTGGGATGATGACAAATACTCAGAATACCAATCCAGCAAATTTTCAGTCTGCGTCTAGATCTAACTCTTCTCTGGTTAGTAATCACGTAATGCACTTTCCACGCAACAAAGTGCACCAGTGAAAAAACAATCTAACTTTTAATCTAAGAATATGGATTTGTAATTTCTTCTTGTTCATTCTTTTGCAGTCACATCAACAACAGTTTCAGCAACAGTCTAATCGTTTTCAGCAACAACCTAACCAGCTTCAACAACAGCAGCAGCAGTTTCTTCATCAACGGCAACTGAAGCAGCAGAGCCAGCAGCAACAGAGATTTATAAGCAATGATGCTTTTGGACAAAATAATGTGGCTTCTGACATGGTTACACATGTGAAACATGAACCTGCAATGGAGAACCCTAGCGAGTCTATTCACTCCCAGACTCCTGAGCAATTCCAGCTTTCTCAGTTTCAGAACCAATACCAGAACAATGCAGAAGAGCGTCATGCAGGTTCTCAGATCCTCCCTGTCACAAGTCAGAGTGATATGTGCACATCAGTTCCTCAGAATAGCCAACACATACAGCAGATGTTGCACCCGCAGAATATGGGATCAGACTCTGTGAACAGTTTTAACAATCTCTCTGTTGGAGTGAAGCCAGAATCTGGTCTGCACAATCACTGGCAATCTCAGTCACAGGAACATACTCAAATGTCTAATAGTATGTTGAATGAACGGCACATTCAGGAGGATTTCCGTCAAAGAATGTCAGGAGCGGATGAAGCTAAGCCCAACATTATGTCTGGAGGGTCTATTATAAGTCAAAATCATATCTCCACTACATCCGAATCTCCTAATCTTCAAAATCCTGTTAGTGCCCCTTCTAGATATGGAAACAGAAACCATGATCCGAGATTCAGAAATCAGCTGAAATGGCTCCTGTTTCTACGCCATGCTCGCAGCTGTAAAGCACCTGAAGGGAAGTGTACGGACCCGAATTGCATAACTGTTCAGAAGCTCTGGAAACACATGGACAGTTGTGCTGCACCTCAATGCTCATTTCCTCGTTGCCATCACACAAAGATATTGCTTACTCACCATCGAAGTTGTAAGGACTCTAACTGCCCTGTCTGTGCCCCTATGAAGGCTTACTTGAAGCAGCAGGCAAACTTACGGTCTGCAGCCCGTTTAAAAATTCAAAACGATGCAGCGATAGTAACTGGATCTGGAATATCAAATGACGCAGTGCAGAACTCTGCTGGAGCAGTATCTTGTGCTTCGCCTGGTGCCGATATAGCAGATCATTTGCAACCTTCATTGAAACGGTTGAAGGTAGAGCAGTCTTCTCAACCTGTGGACATCGAGACAGAGAGTTGTAAAAGCTCAGTTGTTTCTGTAACAGAAGCACAATCATCTCAGTACGCTGAAAGAAAAGATCAAAGGCACAGTGATGTACGTGCACCTTCAAAGTATTTTGAAGTGAAAGCTGAGACTTCTGAAGTTTCTGTCCAGGCACGACCCGTTTTCAAAGACACAAAAGCTACGATTGCTGAAAATATCCCCAAGCAAAGGCCTGTCAGTGAACCTGTTAAACAAGATATGTCTGATGCTTCACCTCGTCAAGAGAATACCAAAGTGGAAAAAGAACCTGAGTCACCTAAGAAAGAAATCGTGGCAGGTTCTGTTGAACCTCTATCAAAATCTGGAAAGCCGGAAATAAAAGGTGTTTCATTAACTGAATTGTTTACTCCTGAACAAGTGAGAGAACATATCCGAGGTCTCCGTCAATGGGTTGGCCAGGTTTGTTAATTTCTTAACCTATGATGATCACATAATGCATGATTAATTTGTAGTGTATTCTTTTATGTGGCTTGTTTTATTAGTTTTCCCATTTTATCTGCACTAGTGGTCATCAGTGACTGGAGGCTTGATTTAGCTATTCCAATGAGCACCTCCCCCCCATTTTTATGTAAAAAGATAGTTGATTACTGATGAATCTGTTGTCTGTTTCTCTTCATGTGTTTACAGAGTAAGGCGAAAGCAGAAAAGAATCAAGCAATGGAGCACTCAATGAGTGAGAATTCCTGCCAACTATGTGCGGTGGAGAAGCTTACCTTTGAGCCACCGCCTATTTATTGTACCCCTTGTGGTGCCCGCATCAAGAGAAATGCAATGTATTACACTGTAGGAGCGGGTGACACTCGTCATTACTTTTGCATACCTTGTTATAATGAATCTCGTGGGGACACTATACTTGCTGAAGGGACACCTATACCTAAGGCAAGACTCGAGAAAAAGAAAAATGATGAAGAGACTGAAGAATGGGTAAAAGACTATCTACTATGTAGATTTGATTTGTTTCCCACTTGTATATGGTTTGATCTAACCTGTGCTATATTTTGTTGCTATCTATGATTTTTTGTAGTGGGTCCAATGTGATAAATGCGAGGCCTGGCAGCATCAGATATGTGCTTTATTTAATGGGCGAAGGAATGATGGAGGGCAAGCTGAGTATACCTGTCCGTATTGCTTTATAGCAGAAGTGGAGCAAAGTAAGAGGAAGCCTTTACCTCAGAGTGCTGTTCTTGGAGCCAAAGACCTACCGAGAACGATTCTCAGTGACCATATAGAGCAGCGGCTGTTTAAGAGGCTGAAGCAGGAAAGAACTGAGAGAGCCAGGGTTCAAGGGAAAAGTTATGATGAGGTAGTCAAATGGTGTAATTTGTTCTGGTTTTATATGTGCTAGCTCTTTTTTCATGTGTCTTTGCATGTCTTATCTCTTTTCTTTCTCTTCTATTTGTTTGCTCCTGTAATTCTTTGTTAGGAGTAATTGTAGCTGAGATTTTTTTTGTTTCTGGACTTGATGTTGACAGATTCCTACTGCCGAGAATCTTGTGATTAGAGTTGTTTCTTCTGTTGACAAGAAGCTGGAAGTCAAATCCAGATTTCTTGAAATTTTTCGGGAGGATAATTACCCAACAGAATTTGCATACAAGTCCAAGGTTAGTATGATCAAGGCTCATTGTTGTTGTATTTCTGCATTTTTTTTATTTGTTCCTCTCTTGAATATTTTTTCTCACTTTCCATGCACTTTTATTTTGCCAGGTAGTTCTGCTGTTCCAAAAGATTGAAGGTGTAGAAGTATGCTTGTTTGGGATGTACGTCCAAGAATTCGGTTCTGAATGCGCATTTCCTAATCAGCGCCGAGTTTATCTTTCGTATCTGGATTCTGTAAAGTACTTCAGACCCGAGGTTAGAACTTATAATGGGGAGGCCTTGCGCACTTTCGTCTACCACGAGATTCTGGTATGTCTTGGTCGTCTCAAACCTTGGTTTGCTATTTTATGTTTCTAAACTGTATTAAGGATTTAAAGGTATGATTTGATTCTCTTTTTTAGATCGGTTACCTTGAATACTGCAAATTGCGAGGTTTCACGAGTTGCTACATATGGGCTTGTCCACCGCTGAAGGGCGAGGACTATATCTTATATTGTCATCCAGAAAT
The DNA here is from genome assembly GCA_900406245.1 of Odontarrhena argentea. Classification (NCBI taxonomy): domain Eukaryota; kingdom Viridiplantae; phylum Streptophyta; class Magnoliopsida; order Brassicales; family Brassicaceae; genus Odontarrhena; species Odontarrhena argentea. Next base: position 10,091 of record OVAF01000906.1, read on the forward strand.
TCAGAAGACGCCAAAATCTGATAAATTACGAGAGTGGTCAGTGCAGTTACCTTTTTGGAATCAACTTCATAAGTTATCATAGGGAAAACCATCCACATCATCCAGTTGCTGTTGCTCTTTGTAGGTACCTAGCAATGTTGAGAAAAGCTTCAAAGGAGGGCATTGTTGCCGAAACTATAAATCTATATGACCACTTTTTCATGCAAACTGGTGAATGTAGAGCTAAGGTTACGGCAGCTAGGCTTCCGTATTTTGACGGTGACTACTGGCCAGGTGCGGCAGAGGATCTTATATACCAAATGAGTCAGGAAGAGGATGGCAGAAAGGGAAATAAAAAAGGAATGCTCAAGAAAACCATTACAAAAAGGGCTTTAAAAGCTTCTGGGCAGACTGATCTATCTGGGAATGCGTCCAAGGATCTGCTGCTAATGCATAAAGTAATCTTTCTATGTTGCTACCTTATGATATGCAGGACATGTTTATTAAGTAATATTTTCTTTTTTTCTTTAACATGTTTTATTTCCTTTTTCGGGTTTTGAGTTATTCTCTTAGGGTTTTGTTTTTGTATTTAAACACTTTTGGTTTTAGCCATTAGGCTATCTTAGAGAGCTTTTACGGGTTTTCTGACTGCGCCACTTATTCTTCTATTTCCCTCTTTATCTTCCAGCTTGGTGAGACCATTCACCCAATGAAGGAGGACTTTATCATGGTCCACTTGCAGCCTTCTTGCACACATTGTTGTATGCTGATGGTATCCGGAAATCGTTGGGTTTGCAGCCAGTGCAAACACTTCCAGATTTGTGATAAGTAAGAACTCTTCCTTTCTCTTCTGCTCTTTGATCTTACAAGTTTTCTTAGCGATATAAGATTACGTACAATACATCTCTTGGATGGGATGTGTCTCCTTGTTATTGATTTAAGTTTTCTGCAATCTAAAATGTTATTCTGCATTCAGGTGTTATGAGGCTGAGCAGAGACGTGAAGACAGGGAAAGGCATCCTGTTAATTTTAAGGATAAACACGTTTTGTATCCTGTGAGTTGCATTTGCTATTTGAATATAATGTACTTTGGCTTTGTCTGTCACCAGTTTTATGATTCTTATGGTATCTCATATTTTGGTCATATTGATTTCTGCAGGTTGAGATTACGGATATTCCTGCAGATACGAGGGACAAAGATGAGATACTCGAAAGTGAGTTTTTTGACACTAGGCAAGCGTTTCTGAGTCTTTGTCAAGGGAACCATTATCAGTATGACACATTGAGGCGGGCAAAACATTCATCAATGATGGTCCTTTATCATCTGCACAACCCAACTGCTCCTGCCTTTGTCACGACCTGCAATGCGTGTCACCTCGACATCGAAACTGGTCAAGGCTGGCGTTGTGAAGTATGTCCAGACTACGATGTGTGCAATTCCTGTTACTGTAGAGATGGTGGAGTCAATCATCCTCACAAGTTGACAAATCATCCATCTCTAGCTGATCAAAATGCTCAGAACAAAGAAGCGAGGCAATTGCGGGTCTTGCAGGTATATATATCATTCTACGGCTCCATTCAAAGCTGGTGGTGCTTTTCTCTTGTTCTTGGAATCTCTATGCAAATTTTAACATTTTTGTTGTTGTTCTCTTGTTATGGATTCACAGCTTAGGAAAATGCTTGATCTTCTTGTACACGCATCACAATGTCGCTCAGCGAATTGCCAATATCCGAATTGCCGGAAAGTGAAGGGGCTATTCCGACATGGTATACAGTGCAAAGTACGTGCTTCTGGAGGCTGTGTTCTGTGCAAGAAAATGTGGTACCTCCTGCAACTCCACGCTCGGGCCTGCAAGGAATCCGAGTGTCATGTACCTCGTTGCAGGTAAAAATGACCCTCATGATGATGATGAAAACGTATTAACCTTTCAGTTAGACATCAGACTTTTTTGGTCCCATGTGTTTCTCATCATTGTAAATCTCACTGTCTCTCATCGTATTCAGGGACCTGAAGGATCATCTGAGGAGATTACAGCAGCAATCAGATTCACGACGTAGAGCAGCTGTGATGGAAATGATGAGACAAAGAGCTGCAGAGGTCGCTGGAGGCTCAAGTTAATCAAAACTTGTACATTGTAGAAGCCAATCTCTCTGAGCTCCAACTTGATCATACACTCCTCTTGAAAGAAGAAGACTGTTGGTGAAATTTAGCTTAGATTCGTATTCTAACAGGCGAGCTTAAAGCAAAACCCAGAATGTGACTTGACTTTCACAAGAAGAAGAAGAAGAGGAAGAAGAAGAGCAAACTCAAGTCTTCAGTTTCAGGTTTGGTTGGGTGAAGTTTTGATTTTCTATACATACACACGCACACACACTTGCTCACTTGTATTTTTCTTCCATTTTGGGTTATTTATTTGTAATTTAGTAAAATTGCCACTTTCCTGATTTGGTAATGGCGAGAGTGTAACATAGACAGTACCTTAACTGCTTTTCTTGTAAGCAACGTAAGAATAGAGAGTCTTCCCATTTTCTTGTATTTCGATGACATTGTATTCACATTTTTAATCATAATAATCTAGATTTTGCTTCAAAAGGCCTGACAAATAAAATTTTACACACTCCTAAATGCAAGTGAAATGGTCTCAATATATATAGCTATGGTCTTCGGTTTAGATGAACCGACAACAAACCAAAATTCAATAATACCACACTAATTAGACTACATAGCTTCACTATCACTCTCTCTCTATATCCACTAGCTCACTCTCATCACCTAACCTCACAAATAATGGCTTCCCATTTTACCCCTCCGTTATTGCCATATTTACTTCTTCTCCTACTCTCCTCCTCCACCGTCATCACCGCCATCAACGTCACCGCCATCCTCTCCTCCTTCCCCAACCTCTCCTCATTCTCCAACCTCTTAATTTCCTCCGGCATCGCCGCTGAACTCTCCGGTAGGAACTCACTCACACTCCTCGCCGTTCCCAATTCCCACTTCTCCTCATCAGATCTCACTCGCCGCCTAGCTCCGGCCACTTTATCAGATCTCCTCCGTTTCCACGTCCTCCTCCAATTCCTCTCCGATTCCGATCTCCGCCGCATCCCTCCTTCCGGCTCCACTATCACCACTCTCTACGAAGCTTCCGGCCGTGGATCCGGATCCGGATCCGTAAATGTAACTCGCGATCCGGAATCAGGATCCGTAACGATCGGATCTCCGAACTCACGGAACTTCACAACGGTATTGAAACTCATCAAAACGAATCCTCCGAACATTACCGTCCTCTCCGTCGATTCACTCCTCTTCCCCGCCGGAATAATCGATTTAACCGCCTCCGAAGCTCTCCCTCCGCCGCCGACATCGGCCACTGGGATCAATCTCACGCAGATACTAATCAATGGTCATAACTTCAATGTTGCATTATCGCTTCTCCTTGCTTCGGGTGTTATAACCGATTTCGAAAACGATGAGCGTGGTGCAGGTATAACGGTCTTTGTGCCGACCGATTCGGCATTCTCTGATCTCCCCGAGAACGTCAATCTCCAGTCGTTAGCTGCGGAGCAGAAAGCTACTGTGTTAAAGTTTCATGTGCTGCATTCTTACTACACTCTCGGTTCGCTCGAATCGATAACGAATCCGGTTCAACCCACGTTAGCTACTGAGTCAAGTGGAGCTGGCTCTTACACTCTCAACATTTCTCGGGTTAACGGATCGATAGTGACGATTAATTCGGGTTTGGTTTTGGCTGTGGTGACACAAACTGCTTTTGATCAGAACCCCGTTTCGGTTTTCGGAATATCGAAAGTGCTTTTGCCTAAGGAGCTGTTTCCAAAATCGGGTCAACAACTGGTACCCGCAGTGACTGCTCCTCCGCATGAGATTTCCTTATCTCCTGGGAGTCCCAACCAACAGCCGTCGAGATTAGTATCGCCACCGCGGGAGATAGGTGCCTCCAGCGGAGGAGGCAGACGTTTATATTGTGGCTTTGTGGTTGTGTTGTATAGCATTTTGTTGTGTACGAGTTCTGCTTCTCTGTATTAGAGGGGCTTATTTACCTGGATTTTGTCATTCACGTCTTATTGTGTTGTATAGCAGGAATTAAATCACTATGAGAATCATCAGTTCTTTTATTCACTTGTTCAACATAAGGCTATACCCTTTGAGCAGGATAGTCTGTCTGGTTATACCTTTGTACCCGCTTTATATATATACTTAAGTGCAAGGTCTGATGCAACATCGGACATCACTCAACCAGCAAATTATCGAACTGTAACTATGCGTCTCACTGGTTCAGCCAACACGCAGAAACATCATTCAACCAACTGCAAAGAACACTCCAAAAACTTCCTCTCCCTATGTTTCTTTGTTTCTCGCCAAAGGCAGATTTGTCGTCTGAAGTGCAGCCTGCAGAAAAACACGAGAGTGGTACATATCATGACTCGGGTTTCGCTCTGTGTTATGTTCCAGCAACACGACAACTACAAAATCTTGCACCAATGCAGTTTCTGTTTGAGCAAACAACAATAGTATATTCATTGGGCTAAATCAGTAGGCTCTCCTTGTGCAAACTCATAAGATCGATTGGAAACTGTTGGTGAGTGTGCTTTTCATTAAGAATCTAGTATCACTATCAATCATCATTTGTAAACTGTTTTAACTCAGGTAAAAAAGCTTGTCTCAGTCTTCACATGTGTGGTTGTCACATTGTCACGTAAGCACAAGATTCTCTGACATTAGTTTGAGAGTTTCAGAATCTAATATTCCCAACTCCAAGCCACCAAGTAACTGACACGTGTCTAAACAAAAGATAGAGTCTTCAACAAGAACCACTAGCTCAATTTGTGCTAAAACAAGACAAGAAGAGTATCCAAAATCTGATATGAGAAAACCCAAAAGAAAACTTGCAAAACCAAAACTCAGTAATGATAATACACTCTCTGTCTCCTTCTCTTCATTTCTTGAATAATAATAGAGTAACTAGTAGATTTCAGTGTGAGAGCCGTTTAGTGACTAGATCAGCCGCGATTCGTATATCAACTGCGGCAATTGGAGCCATAGCAACGGTGGTTATGATGGTTGATGTATCCATGGCTTCCGCAGAGCTTCCACCTCCACCTCAAGACGGCGAAACGCTCTCTAACGTACCACAAACGTTATCAGGTGATGATTGCAAGAAACAGAGGATTCAACGACCTAAATCGAAAAATGCAGAGAAATGTACAGTTAAATGTGTTAACACTTGTATTCGCAGCGGAGATGGAGAAGGACCACTAAATATCAGAAGGTTAGTTTCTTTCTCTATCATATTTTTGTTAACTAGAAAGTTCCGAGTCTTTGGTCCATTGATTATTTATCTCTGTGTAGAACTGAGAAAATACTTGTTTCTATATGTCTCACTCTTTGTCACTGATATGATCGTTTGTTATTGAAAGGCCATTAGTGGTATTCAAGCAAGGATTTCGTAGCCGTAATTACTGGTAAAATTACGCTTTTTCGATGATTAAAGATTGTTGTTTTAGTAATATGAATTCGGATTTGAGAAGCTGATTCTTGTTTTGAATTACTGTCTCTGTAGCTTAGTGGAATGTTCAGATATTTGCAATTTGATTGGAGATGGTGACTATGGACCCTGAAATGTTCATTCAAGAAAAGAAGGAGCAAAAAAAAACAAGAGTTGGGTATTCGAACTTTTTAGTAAGGAGGAAGCAAAAGAAACAGAGGAGAAGGTATATCTTCAGATTTTGTAGATTCTGTTTTGTACACGATCATAGTCTCAATTTAAACGTTTTTCCTACAATGTCTCTAAAATGGTTTGGGAGAATTTGTACACCGTAATGTAAATTTAGCATTCAATTTTTTCGGAGTAATGAAAATGCTTAACTGATCATTGTAAATACAGAACCGAACATGGTTACCAGTCACTAATTTAATCATTAGAGATAGTATGTTAAATTTGTTTTCACCTGCAATTTCCCGTGTTAATGAAAGTCGATAGGACTCATCCTTAATCTAATTGATTTGAATTTTTTTTTGTTTATAGAAATTTGGAGTCTAGGTCTTAAGGATGTTTTTCAAGTTTAACCAAAGAGTTTAAGATAAATAAAGTCAAATGCAAGACTTTCTCTTCTCTAATAATTCCGAGTATGTCACGACACAAAAACTGATGCCCTTGTTATTTTTGGTATCTTCTGCATGAAAACATCTCAAACTGTCGTAGTTGTGCTAGGTTGATCTTATTTGCAGCCAATCCAATGCTGTTGTTGAGAAATTTGTTACAAGACCGGGATTGTGTCAAAACTGAAAAACTATTTCAATCTTATATTGGACATAAATCTACAAGATTGAAAACTGTAGTTCTATAGTAAAACAAGATCTTGCATGAGATTAGGAGTTTATGTTTAAAGACTACTCATAAAATGAAAGATTGATTAATCAAGATTTTAAATTCCTCTAATGATTTTGGTTTAACCCATGAGTTTTAAAGAGAAAATAAATATAATGTTTTTTTTCCTCCATATTTTCAATATAATTAGAAGCCAACGTTGGCTTATCATGTTTGTTTCCACTCTTAACTCTCGTGTACCCTTCTTGAACTTCTATACAAAAAAAGTCATAGTATATTTTTATATTTAGTACTAATTACTAGTGTACCAGATTGAATAAAAAGCTAAACAATAAATTTGTAAACTGAAAATGATATCCAATCATTAATTTGATCTATAATAAAGGTATTATATTCAATTTGTTATCCTATCATAATGCAATTAGAGCATTGAAATTTTCTGAAACAATCAAGTGCATGCTAAATTATTAAATTGTTAAAAGAAACTGAAACTTAATATTAATTCAAACTGAAATTATTAATATTCAGTCACTTGATTGCTAGAACTTAAAAGTCTTATGTTGATTTTTTCCCCATAAATTTAGCATTCTCAGATTAATTAAACTGCTACATTAGATAATTGGAAAAACAAACCAAACATAATATCTAAACATTTTTAACTTAAATGTATGTCGTTGACTTTGTTTTCACATGCAAATTTCTATTCTTCTGGTTCAATATTTCCAAAATCGATTAAAATACACTTGATTTAATTATATACATTCACGATACATAAAAAAAATTAAATATTTGAAGCGTATGAGATGATAACTCATAGGCAACTTCATAACATATCCAATGATGGTTTTGCCAGACTACTATGTCTTAACCAAGTCATGCGGCCTCTACATTGCACCATAAGTGATGAGAGCAAAGAAGAACATATCATGTGACTATTCTTTTGCAAGCAAGTTGCAAACTAATCATGCCACTTCATGCATAAATTCAACATATTAGATGCAACTTCTAATTTCTAATGTCTCAGATAAACATGCATGTTCCAAACAATAGGAGTTATGTTCCGTGCCAAGCGGTCCAATAAATATTGTGAATTTATCTCCAAGTCAGCAATCCAATAAATATTGCGCACTTGCTATTCTTGAATCCAAAAAACTTTTCATTTGTCTTATCCTTAATTTGTCCTTCAACCAAAGTCTTTTCTTCTTTCAAATTGTCATTGTCTTTATAACATTTCCATGTACCCGCCAAAAATCTTCTTGTTTTTAAGATCATGCATGATAGAATTAAAGTCAAGCTCACAATATATAAATTAGTACGTTGTCCAGCCATGGAAACAAATAGACAATACAATATTCATCTTTTACGTACATCAAATATACCTATAGATTAATGAAGAATGAGACTGATGAACTAATTTTCGGTCTGGTCTATATCACGACGTCATGACAATTAAAATCGGTTTTAAGATTGAGATAAGAGGAACGTTAGTTCACACGGCGCTACCATTGTGCTGAGTACTCTTATCTTAATCTTTGATAAAGTCAAAAGCCTTCGTTTTCTCTTATATTTTCATGACTTCGAAGGAACCAAGAAAATAATCTCACAGCCTTAAAAACCCAAGTGGTTCAGATTCTTTATGATACCAGATTGTTTAGTTTGAATTAATTTAGTTAGTCTTTTGAAATTTCTTTATTAAAAGAGAGAACTCTTTGACTACGCTAAGCTCTATTGTAGCTTGTAAGTTGTAACCAAACAATCGTTACTATATATATATATATATTCTTTGTATTACGTACGTACGTGTTTACATCGTATAAAAAACATCTTGTTGCTCGTTACTTAATTCATTTTTCTGCTTTGTTTTATAATCTTATATTTAAGAAGATATTGGTAAAATACTAAATAAATTTTATTAATCTTTCTGTTCATAAAACTATGTATATATATACAGATCATTTGCTTTGTGTCATAATTTCATTGCACTAGATTCTTGACCTTTACAATACATTTCCGTATATTATAGTATACATTTTTCGCATAAAATAGATTTTAGACATCCACGTACTAAAATTTGAGAATATGGTTTAGTTTTCATTTGGAAATTACAACTATACATTGATCACCATCTCTTTTATAATTCGATTGCCATCGTAAATGACCCAGCGTGACAGAGACATAAACTTGTACTCCTTGAATTTGATTATAATTAGGGATTACTTCATTTCTGCTTGCTCAGCCGATATGATATATGATACTTAATTTAATTTATGTTGTTATAAAACTTGATGTTATCCTAACACTTCAAGATTAGTTAGCTGTTACAAATTTGGATCGTTCGTCCTTTAGTTATGACAGAAAGAAAGATAACCAAAAAAAAAATTAAGAAAATAAATATGAAATTCAAAATTTTAAAATGGTAAAACTTTGACCAAGACTTCTAGCCTATCGGTTTGTGTTAGTGTCACAATTGTGTTACTGTCTGGATTTGAATACAATTTAATACAATATTGTGAAATCGTTAACAAAGAAAAACAAAAATTGGTAAAACTTTAAAATTGGTCACTGACATAAGTAAAACTGTAGAGTGAAAAACTAGCTGACTCATATCACTGTTATGAGATGCGTTGAACAAAATAATTCAAGTATTCAAAGATGTAAAGCAAAACGTAAAATCACATGACATCAAGACAAGACCCTACAGATAAAATTAACTAGACAAATTTATCACAAATAAACCAACTGATTAGGGTCTTTTAAATTTAAATATTGAGGTAATCATTGTCAATGGGTTTAAGCACATGAGAAGCCTCTTCCTCAATGAACTTCAACTGTCCTTTCGTAAGATGCAAGTAAAGCAACCAGTCTCCATCATCCACCGAGCTCGGCATAGGCATCACATATCCGCAATTGCCTCCCCACGGGAAATGGTAAGACCCGAAAATTGGGGAGCCCCACCCGAAATCCACTTTGCTCACCGGAAAATTCCTCCCGGAGGAAATCACAAAGGCCGGTCCCTCGTCGGGACTAGTAGTGTAGATTTTCGACATCGAAGGTATTGGACGGCGAGTCTCAACCCAATCGATCAAATTCAAGAAATGTTCTTTGGTTACTGAACTCTCCAAGAATTTATGAACTTGTTCAGTCACCCAAGAAAGTGGCTTGTTGATCAAGTCATCAATTTTCTGTCCACCAAATGGGATCGAGAGAACGTTTCCAAAGTAAGTATTCTTTTCTTGACTCAGAAGTCTCGTCCTCCCATCCACGACGATCCCGAGCTTCGAGGTCTTGCCCGAGAGTACTGGGTCTTTCGCAGCGTGTTCTGCCACGACTTTCCATAAAAACGCGCTGAGAGATTCAGTTTTCGTCCTTGTCCCACTCTTCGAGCCGTTGGCTTGAGTTTGGAGCTTTTCTAATGCTTCAGCTTTGATGTAGTAGATACGGCTTGCGAGGATATTATCCGGATTAGTGATTTCTTGCGGAGGGGGCATGGATGTAACAGGAACATACATCTCTTCTATAGATGAATCAACGATCAATGGTCGTCGAGGGTTCATCAGAGATCTACGATACGATGGTCTATAAGAGATTGGTACATCAGATCGAGAGATCTCGGCCCATGATACGAGGAACATGTTCATGGAATAAGCATCTGCTGCACGGTGATCAAATGAGCATCCCACCACTATGCTCCCACACTTCAATTCAGTCACCTTTTTCAAACAAAACACAGAGTTATGTTGTTGTAAAACTAACTAATTAATATGTATTAATTTGGAAGTGAAAAATCAAAAAGTACCTGAATAGCTATGACTCCATGTTTCTTGATGGGAACAAGCTTGGCTATACTCTCATCAGGATCATACAAGTTAAGCTCACCGAGCTCCACGTCAGCACTTGCCTCCACGAAATCTACACCGCGGTTATTGCAGAAAATCTCGGGCTCTCCGGTGGGATTGGTGACGATCTCGCCGGCTAAGGAGTAGTAAGAGACGAGAGTCTCAGCCAAAGAATTCTTTAGGGCTCCAAAGTCCACTGAATTAGTTAAGTTAAGTGGTTTCTTGTAGCAGAAGCAAAGATCAACATCGAGAGGAGGAAGGAGAAGGTCGAGGTTTGAGAGTGGGAGCCAGTGGTCCTGAAGGGGAAGAGCCGCCGTGACAAGTTGCTTCTTGGTGGTGGTCACTTGTAAGCCACATGCTTGCTCCGCCACTTCTCCCATTTGGTTTGTTTGGTTTTCACCTTTTTGGATAAAATGAAGAGTGTTGTGTGGTAAGGGTTGTTGGAAGATAGAGATTTTATAACCAAAGTTTAGGAGATTTCATTGAAAGTTTCTTTGATTTTTATTGTTTGTTTAAATTTTAGGACCACTTGTTGTCTGCTGTAGGAAGTAAGATGAAATCTGAGTTTATTTAAAAATTCAAAATTATAGTTAGCTTAATGTGTTGGAGGTCTGTTAATGCATTTGGCCACTTAGTTTATCTTGGACTCGATTTTAGTTATTATAAAAATGAAACCACGTATAGCTATGAACGTTTTTCGAAGATTCCAACACTGGATAGTATTTTGCCTATTGAGTGATTTTCTTTTCCGACCACTATGTTCTTTAAAGTGGGGTTAAATTCAAACGATAATGTACAATGACAACATTAACACATATCGCTATAAACTATAAGTCCTGATCATCGACTAAAATACTTTATTTCATTGTATATTTGAGTAATTTTTATTTTCAAAATATTTTCAAATCATTCTTTTAAATAAGGAGAATCTTATTAACTTATAAACAATTCTTATAAATTTTGTTAAAATACTATAAAAATGTAATAAATTTTTATAAACCATATAAACACATTGTAATAGTTTTTATAAAGCTTTCTATAACTTTATATATAAACTATAAAACATAATATAATTATAAAAAGCATATTTATCAACTAGTTTATAAAAGGGAATTTAGGTGAGTAGGTAATTTTTAAAACTTAATTAAGAATTGAGTGGTTTTGAAAAGATAATTTGAGAAATGGGTGGTTTTTGGTTAACTTATTTTATTAAAGGCTAAATTACCCTCATTTTTGGTTTGTGATTATTTAGTTTTGTTTTGGTTTGTTTTTTTTTTTTGTTTTCTAATTAATTATAAAAATCGATATTGTGTTTTATATATTCCAAAAACCGAAGATTATTATAAGGAATATTTTTAGGAACATAAAATCTTCTCAATTTTTTTTTTTTTTTTTTTTTTTTTTTTAAAAAAATGGGANTAGTGGATATCATATACATTACGTTCAATCACATTTCTAACCTAGTTTTCCCAGAAAGAACACATAGACAGTAAAATGATGGAACATCAAGTAAATAAATTTTATGTCTATATGTATTTAGCTAGCCACTGCCAGATTTGAAATTGTTGCAGAAACATTGAAGTGACCATAAGGATGACAATCACATAGAACGTGGCAAAAGAGACGAACATGCCACTGACAAAGATAAGATACTAGTAAGTTCTCATCCATCACCCATATATGGCATTGGTCGTCCACTTTTGTGAGTATAATCCACCAAATCACATCCACCATCCATTTAATTAACCACATTTACGATCCATTATTCCCTATTGTAAGTACAATCCACCATCCATCAGACCACATTCACCATCCGTTAAATGACATATGCGATCCATCGTCCATTGCATCACATCCACTATCCACCAGACCACATCCATCATCCACGCAGATTTATTAACTCACGTCACATGTGTTGGCCAATTCATGAGTTATTGTCCAAAAATACCTACTATCACGTCACAGTTAATGTATCAGTGTTACCAACTATTATATAATTATTACAATATGTATGAATGTATCAAAAACAAGTTATTTGATATAATTTCTCACATATAATAGATAAATTTATATTTAAATTAAATATTATCAAAAAATTAATCCCTGATTAATCTCTGATTATTCTTCGTTTAATCCCTGATTTTTTTTATTAATCGTTAGCCCAATCTGAATGCCCAATTAACACCTAGCGATTTTTTGACCATTGATTTTAGATCGTGAAGTCACCGACGATTTCGTGGATTAGTCTGATAATATAACTGTATTAGTCAACATTAATTTGTACCTAACAAACACGTTACTAGGATCATAGATAAAAGACCAAGCATCATTATTAGTAAATATTAGTAAATAAAAACGAAAATAAAGATAGGTGATCATACTCGCATGCATGTTCTAACATTTCCATTAACTACAAAAATAAATAAATTTAGTGTGTAATTTTAATATGAAACAATGCATTTTAAAAACCTTATACCAAGATTTAGCTACATTTTTCACAAATATTTTGAAAGTTGTATATGTTTTTCTATAAACCGGTGTCACAATTGTTTTGTAACAAATTTGAAGCAGTTTAGCTATAACCGAAAGTTTGTAACAATTTTGAAGCGAGTGAGCTACCATTGAAACTTTGTAACAGTTTTGTTGCAAATTAGCTACAAAACGTCACAAATTTGCTATAAAATATATAATTACAACAGTTGTAACAAATTTGTATTTATTTGTGATTATTTTTACTACAAAATAATTTTGAAGTAAATTTTGTGGCTATATTTAATGATTCTTGTAGTGATATTTATTGAGATAGAAAGAAGATTATATATTATTAACTAAATTCACTATAAACCATGTCAGAAAATCTAATTATGTGTAACTTGAGAAGTGACATTGCGTGGGAAACCAATAGATTCTTTTTTTCTTTCAAAAGATGGCCATATATATAGTCATGCATGGTTATATCTTTAATAATTTACAATGAATATCTCTATAGCAGTCCCATTTTTTAAATATGAATTATGCATGGGACTTTACTTGATTAGTTTGGTTTCTTTAAAGAAAAAAAAATTAAGCCTCTCTAACTTCTGTAGCAAATGAGTGTACTTAATAATTCACATTTAAAAGTCACAATAAATAAACATTTTTGCTATGAAACATTTTCCCACATTTGCCATGTTCGTTTCCTTCTCAACTCTCTAGTACACTTCTTACACTTCAAAAAAAAAAAAAAAAAAAAAAAAAAAAACTCAAAAAAAAANACCACTTTAAATATACTCCTTAGTTGCAGAAAAGTTGTGAAATAACCAGGCCACTTCCCGCGTATATCCAATATAAAAGATGCAAACTTCTAATTCACGTAAACATATGTTCAAAAAAATAGGAGTTATGTTTTGGAAATGTGCCAAATCATCCAATTAAGTCAGCTATCGATATCTAGAGTCATCACTAAATAAAAGCATACTAGCGAATCAAAGACATAGACAACAACATGCATTAATTATTCGTTTGAAACTTATGTGACGAATTGACGATCTACTTATTATATCCTGATCAGTGCATGGATCTCCAAGTATTCCTTAAGAGAATTTAAATTTTCCCACCTTGCTCTAACCATTCATGTCTTCATACAACTTTTTTTTTTTTTTTTTTTGTAAACCAAAGGGTAATCCGAGATTTTAATACTCGACTTATATTCTAAAATAAGTAGCCATTGAGTAGTCCATTCACTAGAATACAAACTTCCTTAACATTTCATTTGTCTTCGTCTTTGTCCTTAATCAAATCATTTTCTACTTTCAAGAATATCATTGTTTTTGTAATATTCCCAGTTAATCGCCAAAAATCGTTTTTTATCTATCTAAGATCATGAATTAAAGTCAAGATCATAGCATACAATAATGTCCAGCCATGGGAACAAATTAATAGGCATACAATATTCATCTTTTACATCAAATATACCTATAGATTAATGAAGAATGAGACTGATGAACTAATTTTCGGTCTGGTCAAATCACGACGACAATTAAAAACCGATTTAAGATTGAGATTGGAGAAGTGGTGGTTCACACGAAGCTACCATTCTGCTGAGGTCTCTCAATCTTTGATATAGTCAAAAGCCTTCGTTTTCTCTTAAGCAACCAAAAAATAATAACTCCACAACCTTAAAAATTCAAGTGGTTCAGATTCTTGTATTCCTATAGCTTGATTAGTTTAGTCTTCTGAAATTTATAATAGGCTGAGAAAACTCTTTGACTACGCTAATTAAAGCTTCATTGTAATTAAGTTGTCACTAAACAATTGTTACTATTTTTACTTTGTGTTACGTGTTCACGTTGTGTAAAACAAACGTCTTGTTGTTCATTATTATACTTCATCTTTCTGCTTTGTTTAATAAACTATGATTAAAACTAAGAAAATATTTGTAAAACACTTATTAAATCTAACGAATCTTTATCTTTCTGTTCATTCAAAATAATATAAAAAAGACAGATCATTTAATTTGCGTTGTACGTAATGTTTTCATTGCATTAGATTTTTGACTTTTACAATATCTCCGAATAAAATACAATTTAGACATGCACGTACGTACTAAAAAGAGAAGATACGCGTACAGTTTACAAAGAGAAAATTAATGTAATTTATTCTTTATTTAGGCTATTTCTTTCTTAATTTCCAATTGGGATAAAGCTTGTACTAGTTTTCAACATTTTAAGAATATGAGTTAATTTTCAATATTACGTAATAAAAATTATTGGAAACTATAGTTAATCATTCACTCTTTTATAATTCAATTGCTTGTAAAAACATATCGTAAAAAAAAAAAAAAAAACTCAATAGCTCTAAATTAGATAAAGTAATGGTGGTAAAAAACCTACATAAAATCAATGCTTGAACTCATTTTTCTTTTGAAAATCACTAGGAACAATTTCACTTTCATTTCATCATTCAGTATAATAGTATACGTTAGATTAATTAGAAAACCTGGTCAGTGATGAATTATTTGACTACTATCTTGATTTTACAAATTCAGTCAGCTGTAATAAACTGGATCACCCTGACCCAAAAAAGTTAATAAATTAAAAACAATGTAAATTTTGAAAAACAAATTTAAAAATATAAACCTTAAAAATTGATTGACATATGTAAAACAGTAACTGAATAATTGACTCATATCACTGTTATGAGATGCATTGAACTTAAATAATTAAAGTATACCAAGAAGGCAAGAAGTAAGGCAACACATAATATCACATGACATCAAGACAAGACCCTACCGGAGAAATTAACCACACGAATTATCATAATTTATTACACACAAACCAACCGCTTAGGTCTTTAAAGAAAAAAAAATTAAATCTCGAGGTAAGCATTGTCAACAGGTTTAAACACATGAGAAGCTTGTTCCTCAATGAACTTCAACTGTCCTTTCGTGAGATGCAAGTAAACCATCCAATCTCCACCATCCACCGAGCTCGGCATCGGCATCACATATCCGCAATTACCCCCCCACGGGAAATGGTAAGACCCGAAAACCGGAGAGCCCCACCCGAAATCCACTTTGCTCACCGGAAAATTCCTCCCGGAGGAAACCACAAAGGCAGGTCCGTCGTCTGATCCGGTGCAGTAGATTTTTGAAGCCGCGGGTGTTGGGCGGCGAGTCTCGACCCAATCGATTAAATTCAAGAAATGTTCTTTGGTTACTGAACCCTCCAAAAATTTATGCACTTCTTCGGTCACCCAAGAAAGTGGCTTGTTGATCAAGTCATCGATTTTCTGTCCACCAAATGGGATCGAGAGAACGTTTCCGAAGTAGGTATTCTTTTCTTGAGGCATAAGTCTCGTCCTCCCGTCCACGACGATCCCAAGACTCGAGGTCTTTCCCGAGAGTATGGGATCTTTTGCCGCGTGTTCTGCCACCAGTTTCCAAAGAAGCGCGCTGAGCGATTCAATTTTCGTCCTTTTTCCGCTCTTGGAGCCGTTGGCTTGAGTTTGGAGTGTTTGAAATGCATCCTCTTTGATGTAGTAGATACGGCTTGCGAGGATGTTATCCGGATTGGTGATTTCTTGCGGAGGGGGCAAAGCCGTAACAGGCACATACATCTCGTCTAGAGATGAATCAACCATCAATGGTCGTCTAGGGTTCATCAGAGATCTACGATACGATGGTACGAAAGAGATTGGTACATCGGATCGAGAGATCTCGGCCCACGAAACGAGGAACATGTTCATTGAGTAAGCATCCGCTGCACGGTGATCAAATGAGCATCCCACCACTATGCTCCCACATTTCATCTCAGTTACCTTTTAAAGGACACAACATATTCTTATGTTGTTGAATTATTGTAATGAAATATTAATGCTGTCTTAAGCTAAAACTGTTACCTGAATCGCTACGACTCCATGTTTCTTGATGGGAAGAAGCTTGGCTATACTCTCATCAGGATCATACAAGTTAAGCTCACCGAGCTCCACGTCAGCGCTAGCCTCCACGAAATCTACACCGCGGTTATTACAGAGAATCTCGGGCTCTCCAGTGGGATTGGTGACGATCTCACCGGCTAAGGAGTAGTAGGAGACGAGAGTCTCAGCCAAAGAATTCTCTAGGGCTCCAAAAGCCATTGTATTAGTTAGGTTAAGTGGTTTCTTGTAGCAGAAGCAAACACCGACGACAAGAGGAGGAAGGATTAGGTCGAGGTTTGAGAGAGGGAGCCAGTGGTCCTGAAGGGGAAGAGCCGCCGTGACGACTTGTTTCCTGGTGGTGGTCACGTTGAAGCCACATGCTTGCTCAGCAACTTCTCCCATTTGGTTTGTTTGTTTTTAGCCTTATTGGATAAAATGAAGAGTGTTGTGTGGTAAGGGTTGTTGGAAGATAGAGATTTTATAACCAAAGTTTAGGAGAATTCATTGAAAGTTTCTTTGATTAGTATTGTTTGTTTAAATTTTAGGACCACTTGTTGTCTGCCTTAGGAATTAAATTGAAATCTTAGTTTATTTTAGGATTCATAATTAGAGTTAGCTTTTGGCGGTCTATCACTGCATTTGGCCACTTGGTTTATCTTAGATTCGATTTTTAGTTATACTGAAATAAGAATTATAAGATCAACGATAAAAAAAAAGGGAAAAATCAATGAGTGGTTCGAAGATTCCAAACATTTTCGATTGTATTGAATTTTGAATGATTTTTCTTTTCCGACCACTATTATTTTTCCTTTCCAAAATATTGTCAACCAATTATAGTTTCTTTCAATGTATATATATTTCGAATCAATTTTTATTAAAAAAAAAAATTGGGAGAATTTCAAAAATACCTTTTAAATACTATTTTTCAAAAACACCACCTTAATTTATATGCTTTCTTCTAAATTTGTAATTAAATAATCTTATAAAGTCTATAAATCCTTATAAACCATGCATATAAACACTTTCTAATAGTTTTAATAAAAATTTTATACTTTGCAAAACTATCAAAATATATAAAATTATACATAAAAATGATATATTTCACAATTTCTCTTATTAATATTGTTTCTAGGTTGTCAACGAACACCGGGTAACATCACCACCTATTCATACATCCCTTCAAAAATGTATATTAGTCTTGTCATTTTATTCTTTTGAATGATTGCGTCAAGGCCGACGACTAACAATTATTCGATATTTTTTTTTTATTATTAACAAACAAGACTAATAATGTACATTTTCAGAGGGATGAGATACAGAATCTACTCCTCTATTTTATGACAATTTTTCTAAAATATTCTTTGGTTCCTAATCAATATCTAATAAGTAACAGTAGCGAAATAGTAAGAGATACATTTCAAGTTAATGACCGAAATCATCAATCACTAAAATGGTGAGTAATTATGATAAGAAAATTTTTGTAACTATTAGTGACATATTTTTTGTCACAAAAATCGTATCAAATAGTTACAAAAATAATATCGTAAATCCGCTATTATATTTGTGACCACATATTTCATAACAATTTCGTCACGATTAGTAATAAACAATTGATATCTTTAAATCGGTCACAAACTATATACATTAATCACAATTTGATAAATAATTTCGTCACAATATAGTGAATATTTCGTCACAAATTTTAATCACGATAACATGTTTTTTTTTTGTTATAAGTACTTACGATGAGTACCCACAAACTATAATTACACTGTGTCAACAGATAATACAAGAAAAAACTATACTTGGGTTTTACAAAATAATTTATACATAGTACGTATTGAAGAAATATCACATATATTTTGGACAGCTAAAACAAAAATAAAAAACATATACGTATATATTTTTTATAATTAATCTTTAAGAATTTGACTCTGATGTTAAAAAAAGAAGAGTTGCACTATAATATATTAATTCTGACGTGATATCATAATATATACAGTTGTTAATAATTAGATGACGTAAATTTTTTGTTCAAAACACAAAAAATGGGTTTTAGATCGTGAAGTCACGGAAATTTTAGTGGATTGGTCGTATACTACTCAATATTAATTTGTACCTAACACGGTAATGCGATCATAGATAAAAGACCACAAGCATCATCTCCTTTCTATGTCTTCCTATTTATCAAATAATTCGATGTATATTTACTTCTAATATACGAAGAAAACCAAGTCCTATAGTTCATTTCTTGATCTATTGTTCTCTTTAGGAGTTTTACAAAAAAAGAGAAAAAAAGAAAACCCCTCTTTAGGAATGAATAAGAATGGACTAGCTAATTAACAATTAATAGAAAATAAAGATATGTCGACATATGGTAAAAGGAAATCTGAATTTATATTAGAATTCAAAAGCATATAGTTAATTAAATGTGTTGGTGGTCTATTTTTGCATTTGTTATCTTATTTTTTTTAATTCAGTTTTAGTTATACTTAAATAAGATTAACACACACACAAAAAAAAAAAAAAAAAAAAAACCAAAATAATGCCATATTTTTGGACAACTAGGTCGACGTTTCCGACATTTAGATGACGTTTGAGTGGTTTATTTATTATTTCCAACCAGCCAACCAGTTATTATACATTTCCCTTAATTTCCAAAATATGGTCAAGCAATAGTTTTTAAATGTCTAGTTGAGTAGTTTTTCTTTTCCAAATTTTATCAATGAATAGTTTTCAAATGATTGCTTATAAAATTCAACTTCTCAAACAAATAATCTTAACATATTATATAATTATAGAAAAACTTCTTTGGCATACTTGTTGGTCAACGGTTCATTTCCTTTAAATTTTCTACACCCGAAGATTTAGAAGGTTTAGAGTTTGATTCAAAGATCTATATGGTTTATTAACAATATTGTAGATTAACAGAGACAAGTTTACGAGAGGCCTTCAACATTAATTGTGCTAGTAAAAATGTTCATCAAGATAAAAAGTATTGGAAATAAAAACGTGGATCTATAAAAGAGTTGGTTATAACCAATATAGAACATCTATGTAATAGTTCTTCAAAATTAATAATAGACGACAAAAAAAAAATTATATAATTTAAAGACGATAAGCCTAATCTCTCAGAAGAATTGTGATATTCTCATTTTTCATGATTTGTGTGGCTTAGGTCAAGTTTCCTTTTTTAATACACCAAGCAAATATGATTTTTTTGCAGGGTGTTCTCTTCCCTACTCACATACTAGATGAGATGGTGAGAGGTCTCAACCTATTTTTGTGACGAGGGTGGTAGATTGAATAACACTTTTTACAATGACCTAGACTTTACTAGTGGTATCCCTGAGGCCAAGTAAACTAAACATATGCTTGCGGTCTATTATTTTTAAAAATATTTTCGGCCAATTTTTCTTATATGTTTCTTTAGTTATGGTATAATTGTTATGCTTTTTAGCGTTTCAAGTTCTTCTAGCAACATTTGTTGAATGTCTTAGTGTTTCAAGTCCTATTAGCTACATTTTACCAGTTTTTTTTTTTTTTTTTTTTCCTTACATTGCAATATTCTATAACTTTGGACCGGCTTTGAATTTACTCTTGTATGACGTAAATTAATGAC
This sequence comes from Odontarrhena argentea, assembly GCA_900406245.1. Taxonomy (NCBI): domain Eukaryota; kingdom Viridiplantae; phylum Streptophyta; class Magnoliopsida; order Brassicales; family Brassicaceae; genus Odontarrhena; species Odontarrhena argentea. The sequence continues at coordinate 30,271 of OVAF01000906.1, forward strand.
CTTAATGTTAAAATAATAAGAAGAATAACTACAAAATCATTTAACACTATGATATATTGACGTGATCGATGTCATAATTTTTGTAAAACGAAAACTCAATAAACTGAGTTTTTAGATCGTGTAGACACGGAAATTTGGCGGATTGGTCTGATAAATAAATACAACTATGTAATTGGGCTTTCTCTCTCCTTTGTTTGCTCTGACCTCTCTCTAGTCTGAAAAAGTAACCAGTCAATTCCGCTCAGTTTTCCGGCGTCGGTTCGCCGGCGTCGGAATTTTTTGTTTTTTGGTTGTACAGCTACCGCTTGTTGCGGTTTTATCTCCGGTTTTATCCGGTTTTCATTCCGCTTTGGCGGTTTTCTTTTTTCTTCTTAGTTCTATGCTTCTCTGATTCTTTCTTCTTCCATGCTTTCTGTTTTTCTTCTTAAATTCGCCTTTTACATCAATCTCTCAAAGAATTAACATCTTTATCGCTTTTGGGTTTGTCCCACTTAAGAACTACATCAATAGATTGGGTGTAGGGCGATGGAGCCTCTTTGATGTTTGATGTTTTTGGTGTTTTTTTGAAGCTTTCTTAATTCTATCCAGAAGGCATTACGAAGTTAGGGATCAGGTTAAAGGGATGAAAGAGGTGGAGTCAAGCTTGTTCAAGGTGAAGAAGAACCAAGAATCACTGATGGTGGCGATGGAGTTGTAAACAGAAGAAGAAGCAGAGGAACCACCGATGGGCAAACAGAGGGACGAACAGATTGAGTCTCCAGATTCTTCTTCTTTGCCACGTGGCCTATTGTCAAACACTTGTTTCATTTCACTTGCTTTTGTTATCTTTGGATCGTGTTTTACTTGGGCTTAATGGGCTTCGTATTGTAACCTCTTTCTTTTTATAAATCAAATGAAGGTTGACAAAAAAAAATAAAATAGATACAACTATGTTACTGATCAATACTAATCTGTACCTAACACGTTACTGGCTAGGGTCATAGATAAAAAGATTAAGCGTAATCCTTTTCTTTGTCTTTCTATTTACAATATAAGTCAATGGGTACGTATTTCTGTGACAAAGAATGAAAGAAATGGTCAATGGGTATTTTCCTATGACGAATTACGTGTACTCCTAGTTTATTTTTTGATCTATTGAGTCTACTCCAAAGATATTTATGTCTGATTTCGAAATAGAAAAATTAGCAAATTAAAATGACTAAGAAATTCTTCTTATTTCATTCTATAGCCAGACCCCTCCTATGTGGCAAAATCATCATCACCTTTAAATCTAGGGAATTTGATTATTTTTTAAAAAATCTTAAAATTTAGGTTATTTTACACATTCGCCTTTAGAAATATGCTCAAACAATATGAGTGGTTAGATAATTTTCAAATGTCTTTATTTTTTTATTTTGTATTGATAATTTCTTTTATTATTTTATATATATGAACTATAGGGTTTTGGGCTTTAATATAATTAAATAATTGTGTAAACTTAAATTTTATGTACTTTTGATGTTGATTAATAAAGTTGAATTATTCTCTTTTTTTCTTATCTTTGATTTTCGATCATGGATCAAGAATTATAATAAGAAGTAATAGAGAGAATTAAGAATTTCTTACATTTTCAATATTTCTGTAAGAATCTACAGCTTGTCAACCAATGAATAAAGTTTCCACCACATGACTTACAGTTTTGTGTGATCCCGGATCATGATGTAACGTTCGTAACTCAGCCTTAAATGAGTACAAAGAGGCCTGTAAAGGCAAGTATTCTTATTTTTTGATACGGGTCCCGAATGAAAAAGAATTAGTCAATAACCTAGCTAGTTACGTCAATTATTACAAGATAAAAAAATGAAAATTCAAAATAGGTGGTGATACTCGATCGAGTATACTATATTTAACAGAAAATTATATATTATATTTTGGAAAATCCGATTGTGTGTATCTTGATGAGAAGTGTCATTGCGTGGGAAACCAACAAATTCTTTTTCAAATATGGTCATATAGGACTACTATATATGGTCAAATAGTGTAAAATTTTACAATGTATATTTCTAGTATGGTCAAATCTTAAACAGTGATTCTTTTAAACAAAATTTTTATAGCGCAGTCGTATTAAAAACCAACAAATTCACTTTTTTTTTTTTTTTGTAATATTAGATATTTTTGGTTCGATATAAAATTCACTTTTTTTTGTAATTCGAGTCTCGGTTATGTCAAAGCGACGTTTTTGTGTAAAGACCAAACACGCCCTAGTTGATGTCGACAGAATCAAGCAGTGAAATCATCCTTACTAATAAACAAAACTACTAAAATTAAAAAATGATAAGAAAAAGTACTATCATATTGATCCGTTGACTTCCCACCATTGGAGAGATACTATGTACATAAAATTGCAAACATTTTGGCTTCTCACCCGGAGAGAACCAATCTTACAGAGAAAGAATCTATATATCTTTTGTTTTTAGTTGCGTTTGTTGTAATTGAGGATTGAGGTTGGGTTGTGGTATGGCCTCGACCCTTTTCTCTCGAAGCTTCTTAGCTGCAAGTCACCACTTCATAACTCAAAAGACCCTTAATCTCTCCTTTTTGTTTAGTGTAAGTCTTAACTTTGACTCGTTAGTTGTTTTCTGTCTTTACTTAGTTATGTATGTGTTGTAATTATAGTTACAGAAGAGAGGGTTATACTCTCAGTTAGGTTCTTCCTCTACAACATGGGCTCGTCGAGCCAGAGCCGACCCTGAGTTTCAGAAGGCCGCAAGCCGGAGAAAAAAAAGGCCGATAAAATGTAGTTAGAAAGACTTCAAACCACTAAAAAGTATAACACCTATACCACTAAACTAAAAAAATATTTTAAAAATGTTGCTAGAAAGACTTGAAACACAAAAAACCATTAACAAATGTATCACTAAACTAAAGAAACATGAAACAAAAATTGGTCGAAATTATTCAAAAAAATAATGGGCCGCAAGCGGGTGCTTGGCTTGCTTGGCCTCAGGGCCACCACTGAGTCGAGCAATGACTTCTATTGGAGTTGGTTACTCCAAGTCATCATCTGTATCATTTGATGAACGTCCTGTTGTTTCTGTTGATTGGCTTCATTCTAATCTTAGACAGCTTGATCAGGTTCGCATTTCTTGAAGAATATTGTCTTGGTATCTATAAACTTTAATTAAGCTACATGTTATATAATTCATTTCTTTCTAAATCAATGAATTTTTTGAAACTTTCACCTAGTTTCGGATAAAAATATCAAAAAGAATCATGAACTTTCACATATGGACCATTCAAATCATGAATCTAGTATGGTCAACAAAAGTTGATGATTAGGAAAACATAGTCAAACAAGAGTTGATGATATTAAAATGGCCTACACCAAAGTTCATGATTTAAAAGCTACATGTGAAAGTTCGATGTTTTTTTACATTTTTCTCACCTAATTTTTCTCCTAATTAAACTTTGGTTACAAACACTCTTCTTTCACAGCATGTTCCAAAAAACTCACACCACGCAAGATTCTTCAGCATTCTCCCAGAAAACAAACAACCAATGGGAGAAGTTGCGGAGCAAGCATGTGGCTTCAACGTGACCACCACAAAGAACCAAGTCATCACTGCGGCTCTTCCCCTTCAGGACCACTGGCTCCCTCTCTCAAACCTCGACCTCCTTCTTCCTCCCATCCACGCCAGCGGTAGCTTCTGCTACAAGAAACCACTTAACATGACTAATTCAGTTGCTCTGGAAATTCTTAAGACTTCTTTGGCAAAGACTCTTGTCTCCTACTACTCCTTAGCCGGCGAGATCGTCACCAATCCCACCGGAGAGCCCGAGATTTTCTGCAATAACCGCGGTGTAGATTTCGTGGAGGCAATCGCTGACGTGGAGCTCCGAGAGCTTAACTTTTATGATCCTGATGAGAGTATAACCAAGCTTGTTCCCATCTTGAAAAATGGAGTCTTATCGTTTCAGGTAACAGTTTCAACTTACGTCAATAAATATGTCTGGTTACAACAGCATAACTTGTTTTTGTAACTAGGTGACTCAATTGAAATGTGGGAGCATAGTTGTAGGCTTCACATTTGATCATCGTGTTGCGGATGCGTATTCTATGAACATGTTCCTTTTATCGTGGGCCGAGATCTCTCGATCCGATGTACCAATCTCTTTTGTACCGACGTTTCGAAGATCTCTACTAAACCCGCGAAGACCTTTGATGGTGGATTCATCAATGGAGCAGATGTATATCCTTGTAACATCCTTGCCCCCTCCGCAAGAAATCACTAATCCAGATAATAACCTCGCAAGCCGTATCTTTTACATCAAATCAGATGCATTAGCAGAGCTCCAAACTCTAGCCAGCAGCTCGAAGAGCGGAAAAAGGACCAAACTCGAATCGTTCAGCGCCTTTCTATGGAAACTCGTGGCAGAACATACAGCAAAAGTGTAAGCATATTAAGTTTACGTAAGGAACAAGGAAAAGAGATTTGGTGGATATCACG